>JAHPZR010038877.1:0-13455 GCA_019787425.1 Platygyra sinensis | reverse complement strand
TGAAATTAGAAAATTTGTATATCACGTTTTTGTGATGTCATCAAATTTGATGTCACAATTTTGACACTTTTTGCTCTTGAAATGATCAAGACAAAATCCAAGGCAGTGTGCAAAGTTTAGTAAAAAAAATGTGTAAAGAGCGCAAATCTGCCCTAAATTTTCTGATTTTAAGGACGTTTGGCCCCAGCGAGGAAATATACCAACTTGACTTTATTAACTACAAGCAAAAATACAGTACCTTCTTCAAAAGTCACTTTCCCACTCTGAGGACCAGTGTCATTGGCATAAAATGTGGCACTAACACTTGTGATGTTCCAGTATACAACAACCCTGTCTGCAGTTCCTGTCCGTCTCACTGGCAGCTGCATAAACAATGAAGAAGGACCGGCTGGCTCCTGAACAGAAACAGACTGGTGTGCTGTGGAAAATCCAATTTCCCCATTGGCATCCTTAGCTGTCACATTCAGGAATGTAATGGATCTATTTCCAATCTTAGGTGATGAGGGTGTCACTGAGTTTATTAAACCAGATGCTGACATTGAAAAAAAATATATTATTATTATTGTTACCATCAAAAAAAAAGTTGTGATAACTGGTCCATGACCACAGATCATAATATTTTACCAACTTTATTGTAACCTCGAGACTGAACCCCAAGCAAAATACAAACAATTAGGAGGGCTTACATTGTATCTAGTGTACATACATGTGCTGCATGTTTTCCAGATCCCCTATCCTCTCTTTAAATATTAGATATACGCGTGTACACATGTTTGTTTGTTGATGCAAAGAATGCCAGAAATCTGATTTAGGGAAAACGTTTTTAAATCTGATTCCTTTAGAGACATTTTAAAAGTCAGCGTACATGTACATTATTATTTAGTGTTCTGACTTGATTATGAGCTCACTACTTCAGGCATAAAGCCAATATCAACTACACCTTTACATAGACATTAGAAATCACATATAAAACTCTATAAATATGGTCCTAGTGGAATTCAAGCTACATTTAAAATTTTTGAATATGGTGAGAATTAATTTTATGGTTTGACAACAGGGGTTAGACTTATGAAGAGGTACAAGTAAAATAATGCATGCTGTAAAGTCACGTACCTCCTCCCTGTAAACTGACAGAAGTCAGTTCAGCCTTAAAAGAAGCCCCAAGTTTGATGAATCCATCATCTGCAATCTCCACTGCCACAGAAACGCTACTGAAGCCAGCAGCTGTCGAGATTGCAGGCGGATACGTAAGAGCAACTTCATTTGAAGGGTTACTGGTGCCAGGCAGGATGTAGACAACAGTAAAGTTAACTGTAACATCACCAACCAATCCACCCATCCTTGTGATGTTCAGGTGCAGTTTACGGGGCTCACTATCCTGTTTAGTGTTAGGAAAGAGGATTGACATAAATAAAATGTAAATCTTATTTTTTAGTGGTCATGCACTTAGCTATACAAGCAGTAAGCTTAACTTAGTTTACAGGCATTTCCAATCAGTGAAGAATTCAAATAAATGTAACATAGTTAAAAATCCCAACTGGAAGGAAGCAGACCAGTTGTCCATTTACAAAGCATGATGCTTGATCATACACTGCATAACAAGCAATGAAAACTACAGCAGTCTTAGAACAGGTAGATTCATTAGTTTAAGGGAAGGGGCAAATAGAAGACATGTTTTAATTTACTATATATAAAGACCATTGAAATACCAGGTGAGCTTATGCATGCAGACATGTTGTTGTCTTTACACATGAATATTTTTAGAAGTGAAAAGATCCCCTTGCTGTGGTTGCATAATCAGGGGTTTCATTAGAAGCCGGCAACCGGTGAAAACCGCCACCTACTTTGTCTCTCACCGCCACCTACTTTCTCCAGATATCGTTGACTTGATTAAAAAAAAAATTAATCAGGTCGCCGCTTACTTTAGCTAGCTCAGATGGCTATTTCAAAAATTATTGAAACCCCTGCATAATTCCTGAAAAAGTACTTAGATGTGTTCTTGTGTGTTATTCAGAAATCTTTGGTTACATGTACATGTATCTTTGCAAACCTTCGCCAATCTTCTAAAATTATTTGGAAAAACGACTGTCTGGCCATTGGACAGCTTTTGGAGAATCTTTGGAAATCTTCAGAAAATCGTCCAAAACACGAATCATTTGTTTGTTTATATACTAAACAGAATGATGAACGGCTGCTTGTACATGTAGATATGGAATTTCTCTTCTCGTGTTCAACTTGATATCTCACTTGTTCGCTGCACTCACTCATGATACATGTACATCAAAGAGAAATTCCATATCTACAGGCACCCATGTATTATCCTCTCTTTCTTCTGTTCAATTTTTGATACACTATTTAGTAATGCCAATTAGTAATTTCTATTCACCAATTAAAAACAGTTTCCTCACATATACAATCTTTATCTACATTGTACATTGTAAATTAATTGTTGAAAGAATGTGATTGTCTAGTAATGTTATAAATAAAACACTACCCTCAGCTTCATCTTGAGTTTGTCTCCTTTCCCTCCAAATCGGCTGTTTTTACTTTCTTTGATAAGTAACATGTACATATATATTGCCAGTCAAATTTTGTTGTTCACTATTATTTAGTATTAAATAATTGTTTTAAAAATCATTTATACTTCAAACCTAGGCTAGACCAAATCTCTACATGTACAGTGTAAGTGCTGTACTCAGTCAAACCTACTGTTAAAGCCAGTGCAATTGGCGAGTGATAACTTACATGTGGGAAAGGAATCTGCAACATTTGTGATGTTAAAAGTTAAACACGGCATTTGGGTATAGCTGGGTCCATGAATAACCATCCACTGAAAAGAAATGTCCTCCTACATGTACAACTTTAAGCACAATTTAAACTCTGGTAGTTTTATACATGTACAATACTTACCATGTTTATTCTCTGCTCGCTGTCTGCTGCAAATTCAAAGACTCCATAAACATCATCACTATCACTAACAAAGAAATTGGCTCTTTGTGCTGATAGAGTGTTCTGAAGCCTTGCACCACCTGTAACCTTGTAAAGCTGTATATTATACTCTTTACTCTCTTCTGGGATAGAGTCTGGGCTGACAGTGACTTGGAATGACAAAAGATTGTCTCCAGGGGAGAAACTTAACTCTCCAGATGTTGTCTCAAAAACAGAGCTTGCATCACTGCCAAGGATTTTCCAAGAGACTGTGACATCTCCAAAGGTACCAGCACTACGATTCACATAAAATGTGCCAGTCATATCTTCATCTAAGATGCTTGGATATTGACCAAATGCAATAACTCCATGCTGATCATCATTTGGTGAGAGAACAACAGTAGCCATACCAGGTGGCTTAATGTAAGCATTTTGACTTGCATTTACCAAATGAACAGTAAAATTCTCGGCTTGTTCTGGTACTTCATCATTAATCAATCGAATAGTGATCATCTTTTTTGTTTCACGAGCTTGAAAAGTTAATGTACCCTTATCATCATGATAATCCTTCCCTGCCATGGCAGAACCTGAAGCTAGATACCAGTCTACAGTTGTAATCTCATTAACTGGACCAATTTCAGTGACACCATCGGCACCAAGTCCTCTGGAAACTTCAACCTCAACAGAAGTCTGATTCTCAGGGACTGTAAAATGATCAAGTGTAAACTGTAAAGGAGCATCATTGGCAGGTATTTTGACAATAACTTGCTTGGCACTTGGCTCCAGTGTAGCTCCTCCACTTGCAGATTCCAGAGTCAAAGTGAACGATTCTTCATTTTCTGCCACCTACACGCAAAAAAAAAAAAAAATTTGTAGTGTGAGGTCAATGACATGAAAATCTAATTAATTATTCAAGTCATTCCTTAGAAACTACACGTCTGTAAAGCTTTAAACACACATTTAAAAAAATTAGGAAAACAGCAAAAGGAAGCAAAATTTATTATGTTTGTACATGTATATTGTACACTGAATGAACTGACCAGTAAAGTAATACAATCTGTATGGATACACTGCAATCTCATTTCTGAAATCTTTGGCCTACATGACTGTACATAATTTGATGCAAGGAGGTTTACATGTACAGTAGCAGCATTGTTGGAATGCTTTTAGGCGTGGATAGTTGGTGCATTTATATGGGACCGTGATTGTCATAATTATATATCACGTGTGATATCAACTGTGATTGGGTTTATTTACCCAGTATTTGGAAACTCAGGATTATTGTGAGTCTGTATATAACTTTGAACTTTTAGTTACATGTAGAAGAAGTCTGACTGTGAAGCTGCTAGTAGTTTGCCTTCACAATAATTATTTACATATACAGTATGCACAACAGAACACTTTTTCTGTGTGCAGTAACAATTTGATCTCACCATTTTTTTTACTTTAATAACAATACTTCATCAGTAGGTGTTATATTTGTTTTGCTAATAAACTAATAATATTAGCAAGTTCACTTCTCAGCAAACATACATGATGTCTTACACAGCTTTACCACATTTACACTGCCTTGTCCCAGTGGTAAAATGAAAATTAACCAGCAAAAACTGGGGAAGGGGATGTCAGGAGAGATGTCTTCACTTCCATTGAGGATTCCCCTCACCATGAGAAAAATAAAAAGACAGTGGCTGGTACCTACATGTACATGTCCATGCCCATTTGGTTGAATGTGTTTTAGTCATCTAAAAAGTATCAAACCTACTTACATTATCTGGCTTCACTTTGATGGCAAGATTTGCCATGCTCTGTCCATCTGAAAAGTCAACCACCCCACTGTTGCTGATAAAGTCATCTAATCCATTGTTTGGTCCACTTGTAACCTATCAAAGAAGACTGACTGATTAGACACAGACATTCTATTCTCTGTTTTGAAGTTACATAACATATACCAGTTTATATTTGCTATTAATGTACTATCATGTAAATTATGAAACAAATTTTACAAAGTACATTCATCTTGGTACCAAACTGTATTTAATTAATATGTACATTTAACAGATTAGATTATAAGCTCAAGATTTCTATTCTGTGATAGATGACAAGGGTGCAGCCTACATATAAGTCAACCATTGATCACACATAGAAATCAAGAGTGAATAATCCAATAATTGTTTTATGAATCATAAATCTTCCAGTCGCTTCAAACATGGTAAAACCTCTTCACACTTTGGAAACACAAAGAAGTGCCCACCAGTTTGTTTTGAAACAAGCACACACTGCAAGGATCTGCTGGGCTACGCATTATCTACTACAGGATACAGGTAGAAACTGAGTTGTGTAGCCAGCTGAGAGAGATTAAGACATTCATGATAGAACTCTAGTGGGTTAGAGAAAACTCTGAAACACGTGCCAATGCAGGATCAGCAAAAAATTAACTTACTTTCCAAGATACTTGCACCATACCAATCAGACCAGCCTTACGGGTAAGCTTGATGTTTCTTGTGTTAACTTGACTTGAAAGTTCATCCACCAGGAGTGGACCAGTCTACAAACAAGGGAGATAAAATACAGTGTAGGTTTGCAATCACCTATCAAATACACTGTATTTCGGGGCTGTCATTAAGGTTTGAGTCACCTGTAGCTGTGTTCTCCACACTCATAGCAAACTTGTTACTTATGATTGAATTCTAAATATTTAACAACAGGCAATTTCACCCGTAGCATCAACGAAGGGAAAATCAACCATGCTCAGTGTAACAGGTGTAATGACAGACCTAAAATATATCATAGACTTCGTACAAATGTGGGATTATCATAGAGCTAATTCAAAATTATTTTAAAAATACAAAATAGAATAAATAACTGTTTGAAACTTTGAGAAATTTAAAGGATTTGAATGCCAAAGATTGAGAATCAACTTCGTTTTCTGACAATTGTACAAAACTTTTAAATTTTGAAAGCATTGAACCTGCTATTAAAATTTACATTGAAAGATCAATTGTAAGAATATTTGGACTCCTGCTACATGTAATTTTGGTATCACTTTCTACTTCGGTCATTCATTTTTTACCATGCAAAAAACTATTTGCTTAATATACAGGTTTTAACATTGATCGCAAGCCTCTGCAAAGAGCCTATTCACAGTTTCAGAACGTCTAAACCATCAAAACTACTCTGACATCTAAAATGCTTTTGACAGACATGTATACTGTACTGTACCTCGTTAAAACCAATGATTCCAAATGCATCATCATTGGCTAGTATAGTTAAATATGCTACTGAGGGTGGCACCACAATTCCAGATCCTGTCACAATCAGTTCAATAGCAAATGTTTCATTGGTTTCTGGGATTTCATCGTCTGCTATGGTAAATCTACACTCCCCAGAGGTGACACCTGCTTGGAATTGTATGTTTTGTGAAGTACCAATCACATCTGCATCTTGAGCAGAGGCATTCATCTACCACAAGAAAATTGAACAGCAAAATCAAATTCAATAACATGAACAACTAGGACTGTTAACAAGTTTTGATTCACCTGTAGCCTTAAACTTCACACTCATTATAAACTTCTAAATTTATTAGTAAATTGTATACATGTGCAACTATAGATAAGTTAACCATTACAGGTGTTATGGGTAGGGCCCTTAACCATTAGCCTCAGGCAATTCTTACACTTCTTTTGTGCTCTCCAAACTCCCCACGTGCTCCATAACTCAATAGTGCATGTTAAAGCATGAACCAATTGTTCAATAAAGTATACTGTATGTCAGGTATATGGCCAGAAGTTACATGTATGATTTTGGCAGCAGGAAGTGACTGCAGGTTGGAGCATTTCTACTTTCCTCCTGGTCTGGATAGGATGCTGGCCATCACTACATGTAGTCCAACATAGTGACTCAGACCAGGACTCAATCTAGCACCACTGGTGCTTAGAGTAAGCTTATTATTAGGTCACTACATCTCCCACACAACCTTATGGTTAACTTATCTATAGTTGCACATGTATACAATTTACTAATAAATTTAGAAGTTTATAATGAGTGTGAAGTTTAAGGCTACAGGTGAATCAAAACTTGTTAACAGTCCTAGTTGTTCATGTTATTGAATTTGATTTTGCTGTTCAATTTTCTTGTGGTAGATGAATGCCTCTGCTCAAGATGCAGATGTGATTGGTACTTCACAAAACATACAATTCCAAGCAGGTGTCACCTCTGGGGAGTGTAGATTTACCATAGCAGACGATGAAATCCCAGAAACCAATGAAACATTTGCTATTGAACTGATTGTGACAGGATCTGGAATTGTGGTGCCACCCTCAGTAGCATATTTAACTATACTAGCCAATGATGATGCATTTGGAATCATTGGTTTTAACGAGGTACAGTACAGTATACATGTCTGTCAAAAGCATTTTAGATGTCAGAGTAGTTTTGATGGTTTAGACGTTCTGAAACTGTGAATAGGCTCTTTGCAGAGGCTTGCGATCAATGTTAAAACCTGTATATTAAGCAAATAGTTTTTTGCATGGTAAAAAATGAATGACCGAAGTAGAAAGTGATACCAAAATTACATGTAGCAGGAGTCCAAATATTCTTACAATTGATCTTTCAATGTAAATTTTAATAGCAGGTTCAATGCTTTCAAAATTTAAAAGTTTTGTACAATTGTCAGAAAACGAAGTTGATTCTCAATCTTTGGCATTCAAATCCTTTAAATTTCTCAAAGTTTCAAACAGTTATTTATTCTATTTTGTATTTTTAAAATAATTTTGAATTAGCTCTATGATAATCCCACATTTGTACGAAGTCTATGATATATTTTAGGTCTGTCATTACACCTGTTACACTGAGCATGGTTGATTTTCCCTTCGTTGATGCTACGGGTGAAATTGCCTGTTGTTAAATATTTAGAATTCAATCATAAGTAACAAGTTTGCTATGAGTGTGGAGAACACAGCTACAGGTGACTCAAACCTTAATGACAGCCCCGAAATACAGTGTATTTGATAGGTGATTGCAAACCTACACTGTATTTTATCTCCCTTGTTTGTAGACTGGTCCACTCCTGGTGGATGAACTTTCAAGTCAAGTTAACACAAGAAACATCAAGCTTACCCGTAAGGCTGGTCTGATTGGTATGGTGCAAGTATCTTGGAAAGTAAGTTAATTTTTTGCTGATCCTGCATTGGCACGTGTTTCAGAGTTTTCTCTAACCCACTAGAGTTCTATCATGAATGTCTTAATCTCTCTCAGCTGGCTACACAACTCAGTTTCTACCTGTATCCTGTAGTAGATAATGCGTAGCCCAGCAGATCCTTGCAGTGTGTGCTTGTTTCAAAACAAACTGGTGGGCACTTCTTTGTGTTTCCAAAGTGTGAAGAGGTTTTACCATGTTTGAAGCGACTGGAAGATTTATGATTCATAAAACAATTATTGGATTATTCACTCTTGATTTCTATGTGTGATCAATGGTTGACTTATATGTAGGCTGCACCCTTGTCATCTATCACAGAATAGAAATCTTGAGCTTATAATCTAATCTGTTAAATGTACATATTAATTAAATACAGTTTGGTACCAAGATGAATGTACTTTGTAAAATTTGTTTCATAATTTACATGATAGTACATTAATAGCAAATATAAACTGGTATATGTTATGTAACTTCAAAACAGAGAATAGAATGTCTGTGTCTAATCAGTCAGTCTTCTTTGATAGGTTACAAGTGGACCAAACAATGGATTAGATGACTTTATCAGCAACAGTGGGGTGGTTGACTTTTCAGATGGACAGAGCATGGCAAATCTTGCCATCAAAGTGAAGCCAGATAATGTAAGTAGGTTTGATACTTTTTAGATGACTAAAACACATTCAACCAAATGGGCATGGACATGTACATGTAGGTACCAGCCACTGTCTTTTTATTTTTCTCATGGTGAGGGGAATCCTCAATGGAAGTGAAGACATCTCTCCTGACATCCCCTTCCCCAGTTTTTGCTGGTTAATTTTCATTTTACCACTGGGACAAGGCAGTGTAAATGTGGTAAAGCTGTGTAAGACATCATGTATGTTTGCTGAGAAGTGAACTTGCTAATATTATTAGTTTATTAGCAAAACAAATATAACACCTACTGATGAAGTATTGTTATTAAAGTAAAAAAAATGGTGAGATCAAATTGTTACTGCACACAGAAAAAGTGTTCTGTTGTGCATACTGTATATGTAAATAATTATTGTGAAGGCAAACTACTAGCAGCTTCACAGTCAGACTTCTTCTACATGTAACTAAAAGTTCAAAGTTATATACAGACTCACAATAATCCTGAGTTTCCAAATACTGGGTAAATAAACCCAATCACAGTTGATATCACACGTGATATATAATTATGACAATCACGGTCCCATATAAATGCACCAACTATCCACGCCTAAAAGCATTCCAACAATGCTGCTACTGTACATGTAAACCTCCTTGCATCAAATTATGTACAGTCATGTAGGCCAAAGATTTCAGAAATGAGATTGCAGTGTATCCATACAGATTGTATTACTTTACTGGTCAGTTCATTCAGTGTACAATATACATGTACAAACATAATAAATTTTGCTTCCTTTTGCTGTTTTCCTAATTTTTTTAAATGTGTGTTTAAAGCTTTACAGACGTGTAGTTTCTAAGGAATGACTTGAATAATTAATTAGATTTTCATGTCATTGACCTCACACTACAAATTTTTTTTTTTTTTTGCGTGTAGGTGGCAGAAAATGAAGAATCGTTCACTTTGACTCTGGAATCTGCAAGTGGAGGAGCTACACTGGAGCCAAGTGCCAAGCAAGTTATTGTCAAAATACCTGCCAATGATGCTCCTTTACAGTTTACACTTGATCATTTTACAGTCCCTGAGAATCAGACTTCTGTTGAGGTTGAAGTTTCCAGAGGACTTGGTGCCGATGGTGTCACTGAAATTGGTCCAGTTAATGAGATTACAACTGTAGACTGGTATCTAGCTTCAGGTTCTGCCATGGCAGGGAAGGATTATCATGATGATAAGGGTACATTAACTTTTCAAGCTCGTGAAACAAAAAAGATGATCACTATTCGATTGATTAATGATGAAGTACCAGAACAAGCCGAGAATTTTACTGTTCATTTGGTAAATGCAAGTCAAAATGCTTACATTAAGCCACCTGGTATGGCTACTGTTGTTCTCTCACCAAATGATGATCAGCATGGAGTTATTGCATTTGGTCAATATCCAAGCATCTTAGATGAAGATATGACTGGCACATTTTATGTGAATCGTAGTGCTGGTACCTTTGGAGATGTCACAGTCTCTTGGAAAATCCTTGGCAGTGATGCAAGCTCTGTTTTTGAGACAACATCTGGAGAGTTAAGTTTCTCCCCTGGAGACAATCTTTTGTCATTCCAAGTCACTGTCAGCCCAGACTCTATCCCAGAAGAGAGTAAAGAGTATAATATACAGCTTTACAAGGTTACAGGTGGTGCAAGGCTTCAGAACACTCTATCAGCACAAAGAGCCAATTTCTTTGTTAGTGATAGTGATGATGTTTATGGAGTCTTTGAATTTGCAGCAGACAGCGAGCAGAGAATAAACATGGTAAGTATTGTACATGTATAAAACTACCAGAGTTTAAATTGTGCTTAAAGTTGTACATGTAGGAGGACATTTCTTTTCAGTGGATGGTTATTCATGGACCCAGCTATACCCAAATGCCGTGTTTAACTTTTAACATCACAAATGTTGCAGATTCCTTTCCCACATGTAAGTTATCACTCGCCAATTGCACTGGCTTTAACAGTAGGTTTGACTGAGTACAGCACTTACACTGTACATGTAGAGATTTGGTCTAGCCTAGGTTTGAAGTATAAATGATTTTTAAAACAATTATTTAATACTAAATAATAGTGAACAACAAAATTTGACTGGCAATATATATGTACATGTTACTTATCAAAGAAAGTAAAAACAGCCGATTTGGAGGGAAAGGAGACAAACTCAAGATGAAGCTGAGGGTAGTGTTTTATTTATAACATTACTAGACAATCACATTCTTTCAACAATTAATTTACAATGTACAATGTAGATAAAGATTGTATATGTGAGGAAACTGTTTTTAATTGGTGAATAGAAATTACTAATTGGCATTACTAAATAGTGTATCAAAAATTGAACAGAAGAAAGAGAGGATAATACATGGGTGCCTGTAGATATGGAATTTCTCTTTGATGTACATGTATCATGAGTGAGTGCAGCGAACAAGTGAGATATCAAGTTGAACACGAGAAGAGAAATTCCATATCTACATGTACAAGCAGCCGTTCATCATTCTGTTTAGTATATAAACAAACAAATGATTCGTGTTTTGGACGATTTTCTGAAGATTTCCAAAGATTCTCCAAAAGCTGTCCAATGGCCAGACAGTCGTTTTTCCAAATAATTTTAGAAGATTGGCGAAGGTTTGCAAAGATACATGTACATGTAACCAAAGATTTCTGAATAACACACAAGAACACATCTAAGTACTTTTTCAGGAATTATGCAGGGGTTTCAATAATTTTTGAAATAGCCATCTGAGCTAGCTAAAGTAAGCGGCGACCTGATTAATTTTTTTTTTAATCAAGTCAACGATATCTGGAGAAAGTAGGTGGCGGTGAGAGACAAAGTAGGTGGCGGTTTTCACCGGTTGCCGGCTTCTAATGAAACCCCTGATTATGCAACCACAGCAAGGGGATCTTTTCACTTCTAAAAATATTCATGTGTAAAGACAACAACATGTCTGCATGCATAAGCTCACCTGGTATTTCAATGGTCTTTATATATAGTAAATTAAAACATGTCTTCTATTTGCCCCTTCCCTTAAACTAATGAATCTACCTGTTCTAAGACTGCTGTAGTTTTCATTGCTTGTTATGCAGTGTATGATCAAGCATCATGCTTTGTAAATGGACAACTGGTCTGCTTCCTTCCAGTTGGGATTTTTAACTATGTTACATTTATTTGAATTCTTCACTGATTGGAAATGCCTGTAAACTAAGTTAAGCTTACTGCTTGTATAGCTAAGTGCATGACCACTAAAAAATAAGATTTACATTTTATTTATGTCAATCCTCTTTCCTAACACTAAACAGGATAGTGAGCCCCGTAAACTGCACCTGAACATCACAAGGATGGGTGGATTGGTTGGTGATGTTACAGTTAACTTTACTGTTGTCTACATCCTGCCTGGCACCAGTAACCCTTCAAATGAAGTTGCTCTTACGTATCCGCCTGCAATCTCGACAGCTGCTGGCTTCAGTAGCGTTTCTGTGGCAGTGGAGATTGCAGATGATGGATTCATCAAACTTGGGGCTTCTTTTAAGGCTGAACTGACTTCTGTCAGTTTACAGGGAGGAGGTACGTGACTTTACAGCATGCATTATTTTACTTGTACCTCTTCATAAGTCTAACCCCTGTTGTCAAACCATAAAATTAATTCTCACCATATTCAAAAATTTTAAATGTAGCTTGAATTCCACTAGGACCATATTTATAGAGTTTTATATGTGATTTCTAATGTCTATGTAAAGGTGTAGTTGATATTGGCTTTATGCCTGAAGTAGTGAGCTCATAATCAAGTCAGAACACTAAATAATAATGTACATGTACGCTGACTTTTAAAATGTCTCTAAAGGAATCAGATTTAAAAACGTTTTCCCTAAATCAGATTTCTGGCATTCTTTGCATCAACAAACAAACATGTGTACACGCGTATATCTAATATTTAAAGAGAGGATAGGGGATCTGGAAAACATGCAGCACATGTATGTACACTAGATACAATGTAAGCCCTCCTAATTGTTTGTATTTTGCTTGGGGTTCAGTCTCGAGGTTACAATAAAGTTGGTAAAATATTATGATCTGTGGTCATGGACCAGTTATCACAACTTTTTTTTTGATGGTAACAATAATAATAATATATTTTTTTTCAATGTCAGCATCTGGTTTAATAAACTCAGTGACACCCTCATCACCTAAGATTGGAAATAGATCCATTACATTCCTGAATGTGACAGCTAAGGATGCCAATGGGGAAATTGGATTTTCCACAGCACACCAGTCTGTTTCTGTTCAGGAGCCAGCCGGTCCTTCTTCATTGTTTATGCAGCTGCCAGTGAGACGGACAGGAACTGCAGACAGGGTTGTTGTATACTGGAACATCACAAGTGTTAGTGCCACATTTTATGCCAATGACACTGGTCCTCAGAGTGGGAAAGTGACTTTTGAAGAAGGTACTGTATTTTTGCTTGTAGTTAATAAAGTCAAGTTGGTATATTTCCTCGCTGGGGCCAAACGTCCTTAAAATCAGAAAATTTAGGGCAGATTTGCGCTCTTTACACATTTTTTTTACTAAACTTTGCACACTGCCTTGGATTTTGTCTTGATCATTTCAAGAGCAAAAAGTGTCAAAATTGTGACATCAAATTTGATGACATCACAAAAACGTGATATACAAATTTTCTAATTTCAA
>JAHPZR010038875.1:7500-29549 GCA_019787425.1 Platygyra sinensis | reverse complement strand
GAAATGACTTTTACCTGAATAAAGGTTAAAAACTAAAAATTTTATTTTTGGTATTTTTTCTGACGATCCACGTGAAAACCTAGAAATATTTAAAAATAATCGCCTGCCTCCAATAATGGCCCCCACCCCACTTCACCATTTTTTCTTCTCCTTATCCCCTTCCCTGCGCAAGGTAAAAATTGGACATCCGTGGGTACACAAACTAAGCTTCCATTTAATGTTCACGACTGAATGGTTACAAAAGACAGTTATTTTTTGTTACAGTTTGTTTCTATGGAATGTCTTGTATTTACTTTTTCCTTTATCTGCTTCGTTACAATCCATAAAACAAAAGTTAGTTAGGGGCACGACCTCCTGTGAGAAATGAGGTGAAAATACTCGCACTCCCTCGGATAATCGTCCCAAATCCCAAAAAGGATGCAAAATAGAAAATAACAGCCCGGCTATTATTTGAGGGGAAATACGGTGGTACTGATCTCGTTTCCTCTAGAATTGTTACATTATTGTAAGTGTTATTTAATTACGTATTTTTTTAATACATACATGGGCGTAGCAGGATTTTTTTCAAAGGGGGGTCACACTGACTTACACAGGAGGGTACTCATCAGGATGTCACCTGAATATTGCAGGTTGTTGTGCTTTTACAAAAGGGCTACATAAGGGGGGGTCACGGGCACCCCAGGACCCCCCCCCTGGGCTACGCCCTTGCATATTCTTAATACTGTGAACAGGTTAAAAGATTGATGAATTATTCATAAACTTGATTAATAGCATTCATCTCATCGTCGTGCATCGATGTCGTGGTCATATCATCATCATTCATTACACTACAGCGTCTCATTAGCTAAGTACAGTATTTTTTTCCAAAAAGTTTGTGTTCAAGGGGCTAGGTATGGAAATTTGAAAAGAAAACCAAGAGTTATCAGAATCTCAACTTGACTCAATCCCCTCTGTGCTTGCAGCTTCCTCCCTTTCATTATAGACTGCATGGTCCAGGGCAAAAAGCAGTAGTGTGCAAAATAAATGTTGTCAATTATGCAGACCACAGTACAATGACAGTAAAAACTGAAATCTTCACAATATTTATGTTGCATCAACACCACAGTATGAGTGATCTTTAGATTTTAGGATTTAAGATTCAGTTTATTTGCCCTGTTCGTAATATATTAATCATATATATGTTACAAGTATTTCAATGTTCGGCAAGGTGACCCCTAGAAACCACCAGGCTTGTAGTTGACGCCACCTCACACATTAACAATACGTTTACATAGATATAGTGCCAAAGTGTATGCTTTTGCCAGTTCAGAAATTATTTTACTAAAAACTCTTAGCAGTTTTTTCTTAAAATTTAGAAAACTTGACAAAGAAGTGATTATAACAGGAAGGGAATTCCAGATCCTTGGACCTTGGTAAAGAATTGTGAATTTTTTCAGATAAGTTCATTAAGGTATAGGAAAGAGTCATAACAATGATGATGACATCATGTGTAGTAAGCATCAATCATTTGACCATTTTCGTATTCTGAGCTACTGGACAGGAACTAGCTTGCAGCTGCCGAGACTTGAATGTAGGGAATCTTTTCAAATGTAAACCACATTAATCTCTTTTTATGACATCAGTTCCCAGCATCACAAAGCCTCCATTGAAAACTAGTTCCAGTCTGATACCAAGCATATGAATATGGCCTGTTATAATCCAATAAAGTGAACTATCGTCTTTCAATAAAATGCTCAATTGTTCGAAGACTGGATAACACTATCCACCTGATAATTTGCTTTCCAGTGGATAGTGTTAACAAAAGAAACCATGCCATCTGCTGGATAGTGATTCAACCCATAGATAGTGTAATCCACCTTCCTAACAACATGCACCAGGTGTAGGTATTATTGCTGCCCCCCAATCTTGGAAGAGGCTTTGAAGAATTTCAGAGATTTGCAAGAATCTGATAAAAGTTGCTTTCAGCTTTGCCTCAAACACTTTTATGCTTCTTTTGAGCTCTTGAGACTCTCAAACTTCCCACTTGCACCATACTTAACTTGGTAAGTGTGTCGAGATCAGTGCAGTTGTAATAAGTCATCAAGATACTATCGCGATTCATCTGATTCAATCAAAATTTCTAGTTGCTGCTATACATTACCTGTTCAGTAATTGATCACAGATGATGTCAAAATGTGATAAGGACAAAAAGGAGCAAGAGTTTGTGAGAGGTAAAATTAAAATTGAATTGAATTGGGTACACATTTAATCTGTTGGGTGAGTGTGTCACTGACGTTGCCACATTTTTAATTTTGATATTGTGATCTATTACTGAACAGATGTACAAGAACAATTTGTTAATCTACTTGTTTTATATAAAAAAGAAACAGAATATGGCTAATGACATCATCTGTATGTCTGTCCTTCAATAGATCATAAGTAAGAACCAATCAAAATGTGAAAACAATTCAACATATTTTACCACATTATAGAAAAGATACTACATATAAGGAAAGTTATTGTAAATTTTTAACCATCACAATTGATTGTGATCTTTGCTTGTGTACATGATTCTGCTAGATAGCAGGTGCTGATTGTATGGTACCATAAGAGGTTTTAGGAGCATATATTCCCCCTGATGCTGTGTGTGGCTCTGTGGGGTAAGGGGGAGGTTGTTCACTCACTGCCATTGTTCCAGGGTTATACAGTGGAGGATTGGCTGTTTGATGCTGTTCTGACTGTGGTAAGGGGTAATATGGATGGCCTTGTTGGTAAGGTGGGTTGCCCTGGGTGGCATATCTAGTGGTGCTGGCAGTTATTGCTGTTACAGTCTGTCCTAATATAACTCTGCCCTGAATTGTTCTCCTTCGACGCCGGGCGTAGAAAAGGCACATGGAGATCATACAGATGAACACAAGGGAACCAATAACTGAGCTTGCGATTACGGCTGCGGCAAAATCAACACAACTGTCGTATTCGTTCTGGCAAGTCCCGTGACAACAGGTTTCCAAGTTTCCGCAATCAGCCCCGAAGGAACACGAAAACCCGATACAGTCGAAGCTAGAATGGCATTGGTTGCTACAACAACTCTCCCCGCTAGAACAATCAGAATCAAACGAACAGTATTGACCAACACAACTTGAACTGGAGATACAGGACTGCCTACAACAACTCTCTCCGCTAGAGCAATCATAGTCAGACGAACAGTATTGACCGACACAACTTGAACTGGAGACACAGGACTGCCTACAACAACTCTCTCCGCTAGAGCAATCAGAGTCAGACGAACAGTATTGACCGACACAACTTGATCCGTAAACACATCGACTGTCGCAGCAGACTTGGTTCTCTTCGCAGTCACCTTGGGAAGTACAACCATCGCTTAGAGCAAGTAACGAGAAACCAATTAGGGCAACCACTGCTGCGTATTTGAAGTGAACTGCGAAAGACATTGCTGCTATATCTAACACTTTTATATGATTCTACTCCTTCTTTCCTACGTTTGTTTTTTTTTGGCGTGGTCTAATATAAACGTCCTTCTGACGTCATAAACATTGCGTGACTTTTCCAAACTCTCTTCGTGACGCACGAGAAGCCCCAGATCAGTGATCGTTTTAAGACATCAGTGATCAGTTTTAAGACATGGACCGGGGTAGTAAGAGTTCGGTCGTATAAGTTGGTGTTTATGAGGCGTTATGGACCAACTGTAGCCTGTTACCATGCTCCATATACTCGTATACCATATACTGTACAGTACAGCATATGGTACAGTATTAATAATTTCGTTAACATTTAACTTATAAAAACCAACAACCACGCATTGAAGTGAAAGGTCTGGTGCGTATTAATGTACAACCACATCAACCGCATGTAGTAAACATTGCGTGATCTAAAGGACCAAGTGATCTGCAGGTCCCACAAGCCATGTCCGATCACAGTAAAAAGCGCTCTCTATTTCCGTTAGCGGCATATTAACTAGCCTGAATTTCAGCCGTCTCCCACCTACTCGCTAAGTCTCGGGAGAGGAGGAGACGGCTGAAATTCAGGCTACCTATTAAACATGCAGTCGCAAAATTTTAGGACTAAGATTTCCAACCCCGTTGCAAGAGATCAAGAGAATTCCAGGGCATGTAAATATAGTACTTTAATTTGCGAAAAAGCACGAGTCATATGTCAGTAAATACTATGTATTCTTGTGTAGTGGCGAGGGAACGATCCCATCGTTCTTTCATTTAATAAGGCCCGGTTTAAACGTCGCATTTTACATGCGCCGAATCGAATTGCCAAATTAAGTGCATGTAAAATGCGACGTCTAAATCAATTAAATGCGACATATTTCAATTCGATGCGAGTCAGTCGAATATGCGACTGAAGTTCCACAGTTGATTTAAACGCCGCATTTTACAGTTGCCGAATTGAATTGAAATTATGTTAAATATCATATGTTTGCTCGAATGAGAATTTAAAACACGTCACTCGCGCCCAGCAATTTTCTTCGCAAAACAACGCGACGTTTAATTCAAATCAGCCGAACGTATTCATTCGAGTCGACTAAAATAAGTATTTAATTCGGCGCATGTAAAATGCGACGTTTAAACCAGGCCTAAGCTTATATTTATTTTCGCACACCTTTCCTGTTTTGACTGCTTTTATTCTTTTTACCATTGCTATTGTTTTGTTTTGCCTTTTAGCAAGCGCACTCGCTTTTAAGTCAGATCAGCGACATTCTTTGACCTGTTTAGTGTTGATGTTAGGTCATATTAAAATCTTCATCTCTGTCATCTTTTAAAACCACAAGGACACATAGCGACTAGATGTGTTAATATGATTATCTACTTTGCTGACAGAAATGATTGGCATAAAATAACACCCTAAGTGGACTCATGCTGCGAATTTTTTCCGGGCCTAAGCTCCTCATGACCAAAACTCTAGATAGGGTTTGAAAGCGTTTCAAAGTTCCAGCTTATGCTTCAAATATCAGCTTTAGTCATAGGAATTTTGACAACCTTCACTTACTTTCAAACTCTTCGCTCGCGAAAACGTGGCTTTCTACACGAAACAGAATACCCGGCTTTCATGGTAGAAGTTCTTCCGAATTGGAAGAGACTCGATTTCGATTACTTGAAATCGAGGCAAATGGGGTGATATACATACATCCAAAATTTATAAATCTACTAGCGTTTTATCACGAATGCCGTTCTCTGATTGGTTACGCTACTCACTATCTATTCTGTGATAGATAGTGAGTAGCGTAACAGTGTGCGCTTGTTAACAAAATGACGGCCGTTTCTTGGCGTTTTCGAAGTGTTGAGAAGAGGATTTAGATTATTAAGTTTTGAACGACTAGTAGATTTATACTAAAGCAGTTAGATTATTCGCTCTCGATTTCTATGCGTACTGGTTGACTCGGGCTGAGCCCTCGTCAACTATCACGCGATAGAAATCTCGAGCTCATAATCTAATTGTTAAGTAGTAAACAGCATTTTTCTGCTCATAAACACTAATTGTTAATCTTTTAAAATGGCTTAAATAGTAAAGCCAAGAGGCGATTTTCGTCACAGTGCTCCTTTAAAAAATTAAGAAAAATTGTTCGATAACTTATATTTCTGAGGAATAAATACCCTAAGTAACTTTTCTATGCCAAAAAACGTGCATTAGGCCCTCCTCCATTTGTAACATAAAGGGGTCCATTAACTTACATCGGAGAGATGGTCTTTCTAAGCAGAACCAAGAAAAAAATTTCTTTTGGCAGAAAAAACTGGGCGAAAACCGTTAACAAATAAAACTACGTAATATTCAAATGATCTTTGAAACTTCACGCATACATACAGGCAGGTACATCTCATAAGATTGGTGCTGCCTGGCAGGTCTCGCTGACGCGCGGGATCCAGCATGACTTGTACAATGATTAAAAATAATTAACTGAAATGAGTGCGGGACCTCATAAGGTTAAGGCGCTAAGAAATTGTAGTCATTACATTAAGTAATTAAAAATCACTTTCAAACTGAACGTATCCATTTTCGAGACCTTTTATAGACCTAAAAACCTGGAAAGAGGGTAGTCCCATATACAATGTCGGGAATCGTCGAAAAATTTGAATTAACCCGTAAAGGAGACTAATCTGGGCGTGGTTCAAGCTTTATTTGACTCCTAAAAGACATTAGTAGAATTCTACTGGTATACTAATGCAAATGCTGTAATCTGATTGGCTGAGCCATTGCACACTATCAGCCATTAGTGTGCAGTGGCTGGAGCTAGTCTACGAAATGGCGGCGCTTTATCGTTTTGCCAAAGCTTTGGAGGAAAGTTTTGGTGAAAATGGATAATTAAGAGGCATACTCTGAAAGATTTGAGTTAGGGTCGGCCACGGTACCTCACCGATTTGGCTGAAATTTTGCATGTAGTCTTGCTTTGGGGTCCTAACTATGAAATGGATGTTTCGAAGTTCTGGTTAATTTTATTTCGGGAGTTTCGATTATGGCCGGTTTCGGTCGGCCCTAAAGGGGAGGCAATATGGCGGATCAAAGGACTTCTTGTCATCCTTCTGTCCAGCTCACCATAATCCGTTACCAAAAACTATTAATACCACCTTAAAGGGCTATCTTTCTACTCACATCCTATGCCGAATACTTCTCTGAAATAGAAAGATTTGGTCATGAACAAGCGAGAAGTTGTAGTGTACTTCCAGGCTGCTTTTGAGAGACGCTAATTTACCGTAAATCGCGAGGCCGATATCTCCCATGTTATATTGATTGACAGTTTACTGTTTGACCAGGATGTAGATCTGTTATAGCAGGTTTGACAGTAGGAATAAAAAAATAGGCAACTTCGTTAGCACGAGAGAGAATAATTCAATAAGTGTGACCATTGTACGACCATTTAAGCGTTATTGCTGGTTTTCACTGTCACGCCATAGAATCGCAATCATTCAATAAATGAAGTCAAGGACCTGGGATATGATAGATGATTGATATAAAAACAACCTCACCAAGATTTTGGACCGTGCGGTTTATTCGGAGAAATATTTATGCCAAATTATAGAGCTTTGTAGAGGGCACCAACATGGCAGCCGTAAATTAACAAAAAACATCTGTGATTCAGTTTGTTATTAAAACGAAAGGTTAATAGGATACAGCCCTAACACTTTAAAACTTTACTTATTCCAGTGAAAGAACTCTTCAGTTAGCAAAAACTCATCTTTTGACCTACGCGAAAGCCTTCTCGGATCGCTGTTTCAATGTCACGCAAAGCATAAACTTGAAAATTCAAAGGTGCTTTTTCGAGCATAGTTTTTGTTAAACGTGGAGTTCTTCGAGGGTGTTGCATTTGATGCGACTAAAACTTCAGAAGGATAGGTGATATTTGGTTTCGATTTCCGGAAAATAGAAATTAAGGTGTTTTTTTTCTGTCCTTACCGGAAGCTTCTCTCGCATGAATCACGAAATAAAAGCCATTGGATAATGTTACATTCAATTGCTTAATTCTCGCAATAAGCGGAAGAAAATCAGTTTGAAGGCATGTACAAGAACAAGTACCGTTTGAAAGTATTTTTTAACTACTGCATGTTTTTAATTTACTCACCGGTTAGTCATGCGGACACGGCTCCAACATTATTGTAATGCACGCTCGTTTTTCTTCTAGTCTTTAGTTCGTTTCAGGTACAGTTCAGTTCTTGCCCGTTAAAACTTGGGTACATTTCCGCATTTTTGACGTCAGATAGCTCAGCAGTTGGAGAAACATGGAAAAATCAAACGCTTTCAGCGTTTCTCGACTCAGTGCGCAACGCTAGAATTCAATTACATAAAAGTGGCTTTTTCCCACGGCTGAAACGAACAACCCCGTTATTCTTCGTCCTGAATAAATTATGTGTCTGCAGATCAAAGCAGGAACAGTTTAACACATACAGGTTGAAGTAAGTTCTGCTAATAATTCGATCTAGTTAGACTAGCTATATTATTTCAGTCTTATTGATAAATCCACGGAGTTTTCTTTTTCAGTTAATTACTGGGGAATGTTCAGTGAAAAAGAAAATGAAATTACGTGACCTGTTCACTGCTCTATTATGCATCAGTCAATAGAAACCTCGATCCCCGGGACATGGCAGGAATTTAAAATTTACCCAGTGAAAAGCTGGTCTATTTCAATAATAATAATAATAATAGTAATAATAATAATAATCATAATAATAATCATAATCATAATCATAATCATAATCATGATCATGATCATGATGATGATGATGATCATGATCATGATGATGATGATGATGACATGATCATGATCATGATCATGATCATGATCATGATGATGATCATGATCATGATCATGATGATGATGATGATGATGATGATGATGATGAATGATGATGATGATGATGATGATGATGATGATGATGATGATGATGATGATGATGATGATGATGATGATGATGATGATGATGATGATGATGATGATGATGATGAGATGATGATGATGATGATGATGATGATGATGATGATGATGATGATGATGATGATGATGATGATGATGATGATGATGATGATGATGATGATGATGATGATGATGATGATGATGATGATGATGATGATGATGATGATGATGATGATGATGATGATGATGATGATGATGATGATGATGATGATGATGATGATGATGATGATGATGATGATGATGATGATGATGATGATGATGATGATGATGATGATGATGATGATGATGATGATGATGATGATGATGATGATGATGATGATGATGATGATGATGATGATGATGATGATGATGATGATGATGATGATGATGATGATGATGATGATGATGATGATGATGGTCAAGAAGCCTGTTAAAAGCCCCGCAAAGTGGGGGCATCCGAACACCGGAACCAAATGAAGAAAACAATTGAAATCGGCATCGTTCGTCTCGGACCCGTTGCAAAGGTTAAACTTTACCTGTTTTCGCTTCTATCATTAAAAACTCCAGGTTCAACTATATTTCTCTGAATTCGTCATTTGCTGCGAAAATTGGTCTTCTAATATACGCAAGTTAATGTACAAGTTGACATTGTATTGGGCGTTAAAAAAAACTAGCCGGTAAGAATTATATGGATCTTGGTATTAGATAAATGCATGTGTGTATTTTTAAAACATAAAACACGTTGATTCAGCACATAGATTTAAATATTTAGTTAGGCAGACAGACCTGCCAACTATCACGGTTGTGCCGCAAGTCTCACGATTTTTCGTCATTTCTCACTGTCTCACGACAAGGCTCCCAATCTCACCGGTTTTTTGGGAAAAATATTTCTGAAATGAAATAAATTAAGTTGTTGAATAAAAGTAGAATATTTACGAGGAATGTAGCGTCATAAAGTGATAAACTAATAAAGAAAAACAGTGTACTTGCTACTTTTTTGTACCGAGCTGTGATTTTTGCTTGTGTTCAATAACGTATAGTTTCTCTCCGCTTCTGTCCGCCATTTTGAAAGGGGAGTAGGCCCTAGGAATGAGGTTTGTTCGGGAAATAGAATCTCAGTATTTGTTGTAGAATCTTCAGATTTTCCTTTACCAGGGGCTGGCTGGTCTGGGCTGAAGTAATGGGTTACCGACGTCATCTCGGATGACGAGAATTTGGTTTCGAGAATTCGAGGGTACACGTGAAGGTTGTTTTGGCGGCAAGGTCAAATCCCCGCTATGTCCTGGGAGTCGGGGTTTCAGTGAGAAACAGAAGCGTTTCCTCGAGGAAAAGTTCACAATCCGTGAGACGACATGGAGAAAACTTGACCCCATGTCTGTAGCTCGACAAATGAGAGTGGCCAGGGGCAGTGATGGGTAGCGGCAGTTTACCCCTGGAGAACTACTGACAGCCAACCAGATTCAAGGCTTTTTTTTCCCGCCGAGCAAAATCTAAGAATCAAGTAGTGGTTGAAGCTGAAGATGATTTCGCGGCAACTGAAGTTGAAGACGCCATGGCAAGCGTAAACCAAACGTAACCCATTCATCCAGTCACATTTGACGGCTACAACTTTTGTGATCTTGTTGCTAGAGGAAGGCTGTGCAAGCTTACATTGCATTGCCCGTTCTACGAGACATTTGTTGCCACTTTGAACTAGAGATCAGTGCGAGATCACTGCAACTGCCATGCCGAAAAGCACCATATGTGGAGATCTTGGAGAAGCATGTGCGTTATTCTTGTTTTGGCACGCTACCTGTTAAGTGACCATTTCAATTTTGTTGCATACCTAGTAAAGAAATATTGTTTTGCCCGCGCTTTTAATCCTGAGTAAATTATGATGGAGCTTCTCCATATGCATATCTCCGCCAACCAGACCTACCCCGTTCATTTAGCTTATCGCCAACCGTCAGTACTTCCAGTAAGATTATGTTATGCAAGAGGTTGCAACGACGGTTTTCCGACTCCTCGTGTATCCTGGTAATACTAACTTTAAGAATTCACATCCCCCTTCTGAACGAGCTATGGGTTACATAGGTTTCCATTGTATCAATGTTTCTGCAATACGGTGTTTCAGTCTGTAAGTGTCGAAAAACTATCTTTTTCTAATACACTTCGCGCTAGAGTTAAGTTTCAAATTTTTGTTTAGAGCCCATGCAGGTTTCATCATCGCACAACTCAAAACACTGTCAATTAGAAGGGGCACTAAAGGAAACAACAATACACTATTAAGAGACTGACCATTTTCGTCTTTGGGGACCGCAATGTAATTACTGATGAAAGTTGTTTTTTTATTTCACAAAAGTTGCTTTTCCATCAAAAGTTCAGGAAGGCTTTTTTAGGATTCATTCCAAGATCCCAACAGTAGCAA
Source organism: Platygyra sinensis (assembly GCA_019787425.1). Taxonomy (NCBI): domain Eukaryota; kingdom Metazoa; phylum Cnidaria; class Anthozoa; order Scleractinia; family Merulinidae; genus Platygyra; species Platygyra sinensis. The sequence goes on along the minus strand of JAHPZR010038875.1, from coordinate 18,753 downwards.
GCTAGGATCTCGAGATGTAACTGTTTTTTTTTGTTTCGTTTTACCTCCCTCCTGGCTAAGCTAATTACCCCACCCGACGCTCCCCCCCTTCCCCATCCCCTCTTCCCCAGTAATAAAATGTTCTCATCGACCGGTTGTTCATTTCAAGTGCTGACTGATAATCAGAAGCTTAAGTGCCGGTGGGCCACGTCTTTTACAACCTAAATGAACACCAAACTTGAATTGGGCTTCAGAACACTTATCGATGCGCACAAGGTGAGTGAAGCCTTGAGCTAATTCAAATATTGTAGTAATAGGTGAACTGTGTTCAATACGTGACACTGAAAAAAATAAGTGTACCTAATCGAGCGTGTTTGTTTACTTTTTTATGATACGGCAACGGCATTGACTGTAGTCAACTGTACATGTCCTCTAGACATATTTTTGCTGTTTTGTTACGTCAATAGATAGCGCCAGCTTAAATAACGCGCGTAACGTATTTGAGATATGAAGTTTTCATAGGAGCGCGGTCGCCATTGTGAACAAGATTTGTATCGAGGGTTTGTTTACTTACATTGGTGACAGCAGATTCCCTTCGATAAATCATTCGAACGATATTGCAATTACAAATAAAGTAGTAAAGTCAGTAAATGGCTGTGTAGAAGTACAATATGCCAACACTTCTATGATTATTAACGATTTGACTTCAAATGTTTGCCTTTGCTATAGTTCGTGCTAGTAGCGGTACCCATAGTCGAACAATGCTCAAACCTAAGCAACTTGTTTAATTTTTTTCTCTCCTGCTAAAGAAGTTGCCCATTTTTTTCCTTCTCGTTTCAAATCTGTTATAACAGCTCTACATCCAGGTTAAACAGTTAACTGTCGATCGACATAACATGAGAGATATCGGCCTCGCGATTTATAGTAAATTTTGTGTCTCAAAAGCAACGTGGAAGTACACTACAACTTTTCGCTCGTTCATGACCAAAACTGTTTATTTCACCAAAGTATTTGCCATAGAATGTGAGTAGAGAGATAGCCCTTTAAGGCGGTATTAATAGTTTTTGGTTAAAGCTTATGGTCAGCTGGACGGAAGGATGACAAGAAGTCTTTTGATCCGCCATATTGGCTGCCCTTCGGAACCGACCAAAACCGGCCGTGTTCAGAACTCCCATAATTAAATTCACCAGAACTTTGAAACATCCATTTCGTAGTTAGGACCCCAAAGCAAGACTACATGCAAATTTCAGCCAAATCGGTGGGGTACCGTGGCCGCGACTTTTTAATACTACTTGAATCTTACAGAGTTCCTGAGAAGACTTATCGAAGGACATTTACGGTTTCTTAACTTTAAAAAAGTTGAAACTATTGAAAATCAAAGGCTCCTTAGGGCAACCTCATGGTATGAATTGTTTGCACCCTTGAGTACCCTGCGATCTGGCGATCTTTCGCAAAGTTTATACTTTTGTTCGTAGGCTACACGTGCCGGCACAATTGTTATGTTTGTAACTGAGAAGGGATTGACTTAGTTCAAAAAGAGAGTTACGTACTGTTGAGGAAAAGATTGTTATTATTACTCAGAAAGGGAATTGACATTTTTCGAAATCGGGAACATTGTTCATCAACAGGAAATAGTCAATCTGCTGATCTTTGCAAATAGGCATTTTTTCCTGGAAAATGGATTTTTTTGGTATGTTTGTTTGCTAATGATTGTTTCAATTGATATCATTAAGGGCGCGTTCGTTTGGGATCAATCTGGAATAAGAATAATTGGAATAATGCGCGTAAGCGTTTGTTTGGGAACTATTCTCATTCCGGAATACCTGGATTTCCATTCCGGCTATTCTGCTCCCAGGATTATTCCGGAACATCCCAAACAAACGCGCCCTAAGTGTGGTAGAGAAATAGTTTTATTTTTTGGACAAGAGACTGTTGCTGTAGTAGAGACATGTGAAATACTACTGTTTATTTATTATTATTATTATTTTTTAAAGTTATTGTTGAAGAAACATTTTGAAACTGGTATGTTAATGTCACCAAAAATATTTTTATACTTTGTCATTCTACAGTACATCCAGTAAATATTCATATATTATAAGGCCCAATGATAGAAAGACACATGCTAGATGTAAAAGTGGTAGGAGTGGACAGAGGTGGAGTGGGCACAAAGCACAGGAAATTCTTTTTATGGTAGAGATCAGATCATTAAAAATATTACATTGAACTACACAGTTCTTTTAAAGGGAAATTTTTCAATAAAATATATAATGTAATTATTAAATATTTTGTTGTTCAGAAGTTATAATTGTTGTGATTTACAATTTTTATTCTCACTGGTACATAACTGGTTTTTTTGGATATTGGAGCAATATGTTGTCATTAAGTTTGGCAGAATTTTAAAATCTTGCCTGTTGCACTAAGCTTCCTGGGAAGTATATAATTCACAGATTTGCTAAAATCACCAGCTAACTTGTTATAGTGAAAAGAATGTATGTGGGGCTATTAACCAATTTATGATAATCTGGGATTACAGAGCAGAACAATGAAGTTACTTGCTTCAAATAAGAAAATGTTAGAATGCATGACACTCCCCCCCCCCCCCAGGGAGGGGGGCACTCCCTTATTTGGGATATATAGGCATGCACAACCCCAAAGGGTATGGTTTTTTAGCTGTTTTGGTCATAAATAGGGTATCAATTAAAGCCGATTTCGGCCATCTTGATCATAAAAAGGGTATGGTTTTTGCACTCTAGCCTTGATATGGGTATGTTTTCAAGAAGCCACTTTTTCATCATTATCAAAAAGAAAATGAACAAAAGCCCATCTCAAATTATGTTTATGCTAATTTTACATTGGTCTGAACTAGGGAACTGGTCAGAAACAGGGTTTTGATACATGAGAATTAATATAAATAGGGTTTCAAATTTTTGGTCAGGTCATAAATAGGATAGGGAATATCACAGATTTTGGTCACAGCTAGGGTAACTAAGGGATTTGGGAAGCAGGCTGCACACCCCCTCCCAATTTTTCTGGGACTAATCCCCCCTGGGGCATTGTAAAGGTAATGAATGAGTTGCTTAAAACTGAAGTTGGAGAACTATGAAATGATTTTCTTTTCTATAGTACTTGCATTTAAAATATTGTAATACATTGATTTCACAGACTGTTACCATGTCAGGGTAAAAAGCAAACAAACATAAAAAAATTAAAGTCCAGATGGTACATGTATTGCTACTTCACAGTGCTTTTATTAGAACTCAAGATTTCTATATAATTCAATCTGGTGAAGTATTGCGTGACTATCATAATGTACCACCCAAAAATGCTTCAGGTATGATCAGAGGAGGAATGAACGTCTTCCCATAATGCTTTGCGACTGAAAGTAATATATCAAAAATTTTCGTGACGTCATCATTCAGCAACGAGACTTTTGTGGCATCAACATCATGGCGTCCTTCGTGTGGGGGAATGGTTAGCTCTTTTAAAGGGCACAATTCCTGTATTTAGCAGCATGTGTCGATGAAAGGTCAATGCACAAATGCTTTGTGTAATTTGCCTTTATTAATACGTCCACTGCGTTTCAAAAGAAGACTCTTGCTTTAGGATTATTGGTTTCGTTTGTCGCCAAAAGCATGCACGTGGGTTTTGTGGAGAAAATAGCTGAAACAAGGGTTTCGCGACGCTGGTTCCTCGTGTCTGCGTACACGTACGTAGTGCAGAAGATTTGAGTGGCATCGTAAATAGTTCAGTTTTATTTCATGTCTTCAAGCACGAGCTGCGAACCGAAGGTAAAGAAGACTTATCATATTGGCGAGCCGAACACGATCAAGAAAACATTTCTATATTGCAACGCATTTAAATTCAAGTTATTTTCCGGCGATAGTCGCTCGTTCGTCAGTAGTTATTGATGGGAAGAAAGATTCCAAAGCTGAAACGGGCTCTCCTTTATGTACTTTTAGGTCCAAGACAGTAATCTGGCAATCAGGAAATTATTATAATTGTTGTGTTATCAAATATTTTAACATTGGTTTGTTTGTTTCCCCTGGATTGAGAGAAATAACATAAATTAAGATAGAGTTTGTACTTGTTTAGATTGCAGCTCATTCAGACATTATTTGCATTTTTTTATATCAGAAACAACCAATTTTCTTCCAGCAGCTCAAAAATATATATATTTTAAGAAAATAGGAACCTGGTCAAAGAACCTAAATAACTAAATTTGCCAGAAAACTACACAATTATTTAAGAATCTTTTGCTAAGCTGGTTTTTACTGGGTATACCACTTACATTCTTTGGAAATTTTAATACAAAGATCCAACGACACAAGTTGACCATGAAGGAGAGCCCGTTTCAGCTTTGGAATCTTTCTTCCCATCAATAACTACTGACGAACGAGCGACTATCGCCGGAAAATAACTTGAATTTAAATGCGTTGCAATATAGAAATGTTTTCTTGATCGTGTTCGGCTCGCCAATATGATAAGTCTTCTTTACCTTCGGTTCGCAGCTCGTGCTTGAAGACATGAAATAAAACTGAACTATTTACGATGCCACTCAAATCTTCTGCACTACGTACGTGTACGCAGACACGAGGAACCAGCGTCGCGAAACCCTTGTTTCAGCTATTTTCTCCACAAAACCCACGTGCATGCTTTTGGCGACAAACGAAACCAATAATCCTAAAGCAAGAGTCTTCTTTTGAAACGCAGTGGACGTATTAATAAAGGCAAATTACACAAAGCATTTGTGCATTGACCTTTCATCGACACATGCTGCTAAATACAGGAATTGTGCCCTTTAAAAGAGCTAACCATTCCCCCACACGAAGGACGCCATGATGTTGATGCCACAAAAGTCTCGTTGCTGAATGATGACGTCACGAAAATTTTTGATATATTACTTTCAGTCGCAAAGCATTATGGGAAGACGTTCATTCCTCCTCTGATCATACCTGAAGCATTTTTGGGTGGTACATTATGATAGTCACGCAATACTTCACCAGATTGAATTATATAGAAATCTTGAGTTCTAATAAAAGCACTGTGAAGTAGCAATACATGTACCATCTGGACTTTAATTTTTTTATGTTTGTTTGCTTTTTACCCTGACATGGTAACAGTCTGTGAAATCAATGTATTACAATATTTTAAATGCAAGTACTATAGAAAAGAAAATCATTTCATAGTTCTCCAACTTCAGTTTTAAGCAACTCATTCATTACCTTTACAATGCCCCAGGGGGGATTAGTCCCAGAAAAATTGGGAGGGGGTGTGCAGCCTGCTTCCCAAATCCCTTAGTTACCCTAGCTGTGACCAAAATCTGTGATATTCCCTATCCTATTTATGACCTGACCAAAAATTTGAAACCCTATTTATATTAATTCTCATGTATCAAAACCCTGTTTCTGACCAGTTCCCTAGTTCAGACCAATGTAAAATTAGCATAAACATAATTTGAGATGGGCTTTTGTTCATTTTCTTTTTGATAATGATGAAAAAGTGGCTTCTTGAAAACATACCCATATCAAGGCTAGAGTGCAAAAACCATACCCTTTTTATGATCAAGATGGCCGAAATCGGCTTTAATTGATACCCTATTTATGACCAAAACAGCTAAAAAACCATACCCTTTGGGGTTGTGCATGCCTATATATCCCAAATAAGGGAGTGCCCCCCTCCCTGGGGGGGGGGGGGAGTGTCATGCATTCTAACATTTTCTTATTTGAAGCAAGTAACTTCATTGTTCTGCTCTGTAATCCCAGATTATCATAAATTGGTTAATAGCCCCACATACATTCTTTTCACTATAACAAGTTAGCTGGTGATTTTAGCAAATCTGTGAATTATATACTTCCCAGGAAGCTTAGTGCAACAGGCAAGATTTTAAAATTCTGCCAAACTTAATGACAACATATTGCTCCAATATCCAAAAAAACCAGTTATGTACCAGTGAGAATAAAAATTGTAAATCACAACAATTATAACTTCTGAACAACAAAATATTTAATAATTACATTATATATTTTATTGAAAAATTTCCCTTTAAAAGAACTGTGTAGTTCAATGTAATATTTTTAATGATCTGATCTCTACCATAAAAAGAATTTCCTGTGCTTTGTGCCCACTCCACCTCTGTCCACTCCTACCACTTTTACATCTAGCATGTGTCTTTCTATCATTGGGCCTTATAATATATGAATATTTACTGGATGTACTGTAGAATGACAAAGTATAAAAATATTTTTGGTGACATTAACATACCAGTTTCAAAATGTTTCTTCAACAATAACTTTAAAAAATAATAATAATAATAAATAAACAGTAGTATTTCACATGTCTCTACTACAGCAACAGTCTCTTGTCCAAAAAATAAAACTATTTCTCTACCACACTTAGGGCGCGTTTGTTTGGGATGTTCCGGAATAATCCTGGGAGCAGAATAGCCGGAATGGAAATCCAGGTATTCCGGAATGAGAATAGTTCCCAAACAAACGCTTACGCGCATTATTCCAATTATTCTTATTCCAGATTGATCCCAAACGAACGCGCCCTTAATGATATCAATTGAAACAATCATTAGCAAACAAACATACCAAAAAAATCCATTTTCCAGGAAAAAATGCCTATTTGCAAAGATCAGCAGATTGACTATTTCCTGTTGATGAACAATGTTCCCGATTTCGAAAAATGTCAATTCCCTTTCTGAGTAATAATAACAATCTTTTCCTCAACAGTACGTAACTCTCTTTTTGAACTAAGTCAATCCCTTCTCAGTTACAAACATAACAATTGTGCCGGCACGTGTAGCCTACGAACAAAAGTATAAACTTTGCGAAAGATCGCCAGATCGCAGGGTACTCAAGGGTGCAAACAATTCATACCATGAGGTTGCCCTAAGGAGCCTTTGATTTTCAATAGTTTCAACTTTTTTAAAGTTAAGAAACCGTAAATGTCCTTCGATAAGTCTTCTCAGGAACTCTGTAAGATTCAAGTAGTATTAAAAAGTCGCGGCCACGGTACCCCACCGATTTGGCTGAAATTTGCATGTAGTCTTGCTTTGGGGTCCTAACTACGAAATGGATGTTTCAAAGTTCTGGTGAATTTAATTATGGGAGTTCTGAACACGGCCGGTTTTGGTCGGTTCCGAAGGGCAGCCAATATGGCGGATCAAAAGACTTCTTGTCATCCTTCCGTCCAGCTGACCATAAGCTTTAACCAAAAACTATTAATACCGCCTTAAAGGGCTATCTCTCTACTCACATTCTATGGCAAATACTTTGGTGAAATAAACAGTTTTGGTCATGAACGAGCGAAAAGTTGTAGTGTACTTCCACGTTGCTTTTGAGACACAAAATTTACTATAAATCGCGAGGCCGATATCTCTCATGTTATGTCGATCGACAGTTAACTGTTTAACCTGGATGTAGAGCTGTTATAACAGATTTGAAACGAGAAGGAAAAAAATGGGCAACTTCTTTAGCAGGAGAGAAAAAAATTAAACAAGTTGCTTAGGTTTGAGCATTGTTCGACTATGGGTACCGCTACTAGCACGAACTATAGCAAAGGCAAACATTTGAAGTCAAATCGTTAATAATCATAGAAGTGTTGGCATATTGTACTTCTACACAGCCATTTACTGACTTTACTACTTTATTTGTAATTGCAATATCGTTCGAATGATTTATCGAAGGGAATCTGCTGTCACCAATGTAAGTAAACAAACCCTCGATACAAATCTTGTTCACAATGGCGACCGCGCTCCTATGAAAACTTCATATCTCAAATACGTTACGCGCGTTATTTAAGCTGGCGCTATCTATTGACGTAACAAAACAGCAAAAATATGTCTAGAGGACATGTACAGTTGACTACAGTCAATGCCGTTGCCGTATCATAAAAAAGTAAACAAACACGCTCGATTAGGTACACTTATTTTTTTCAGTGTCACGTATTGAACACAGTTCACCTATTACTACAATATTTGAATTAGCTCAAGGCTTCACTCACCTTGTGCGCATCGATAAGTGTTCTGAAGCCCAATTCAAGTTTGGTGTTCATTTAGGTTGTAAAAGACGTGGCCCACCGGCACTTAAGCTTCTGATTATCAGTCAGCACTTGAAATGAACAACCGGTCGATGAGAACATTTTATTACTGGGGAAGAGGGGATGGGGAAGGGGGGGAGCGTCGGGTGGGGTAATTAGCTTAGCCAGGAGGGAGGTAAAACGAAACAAAAAAAAACAGTTACATCTCGAGATCCTAGCTTGCTACTGTTGGGATCTTGGAATGAATCCTAAAAAAGCCTTCCTGAACTTTTGATGGAAAAGCAACTTTTGTGAAATAAAAAAACAACTTTCATCAGTAATTACATTGCGGTCCCCAAAGACGAAAATGGTCAGTCTCTTAATAGTGTATTGTTGTTTCCTTTAGTGCCCCTTCTAATTGACAGTGTTTTGAGTTGTGCGATGATGAAACCTGCATGGGCTCTAAACAAAAATTTGAAACTTAACTCTAGCGCGAAGTGTATTAGAAAAAGATAGTTTTTCGACACTTACAGACTGAAACACCGTATTGCAGAAACATTGATACAATGGAAACCTATGTAACCCATAGCTCGTTCAGAAGGGGGATGTGAATTCTTAAAGTTAGTATTACCAGGATACACGAGGAGTCGGAAAACCGTCGTTGCAACCTCTTGCATAACATAATCTTACTGGAAGTACTGACGGTTGGCGATAAGCTAAATGAACGGGGTAGGTCTGGTTGGCGGAGATATGCATATGGAGAAGCTCCATCATAATTTACTCAGGATTAAAAGCGCGGGCAAAACAATATTTCTTTACTAGGTATGCAACAAAATTGAAATGGTCACTTAACAGGTAGCGTGCCAAAACAAGAATAACGCACATGCTTCTCCAAGATCTCCACATATGGTGCTTTTCGGCATGGCAGTTGCAGTGATCTCGCACTGATCTCTAGTTCAAAGTGGCAACAAATGTCTCGTAGAACGGGCAATGCAATGTAAGCTTGCACAGCCTTCCTCTAGCAACAAGATCACAAAAGTTGTAGCCGTCAAATGTGACTGGATGAATGGGTTACGTTTGGTTTACGCTTGCCATGGCGTCTTCAACTTCAGTTGCCGCGAAATCATCTTCAGCTTCAACCACTACTTGATTCTTAGATTTTGCTCGGCGGGAAAAAAAAGCCTTGAATCTGGTTGGCTGTCAGTAGTTCTCCAGGGGTAAACTGCCGCTACCCATCACTGCCCCTGGCCACTCTCATTTGTCGAGCTACAGACATGGGGTCAAGTTTTCTCCATGTCGTCTCACGGATTGTGAACTTTTCCTCGAGGAAACGCTTCTGTTTCTCACTGAAACCCCGACTCCCAGGACATAGCGGGGATTTGACCTTGCCGCCAAAACAACCTTCACGTGTACCCTCGAATTCTCGAAACCAAATTCTCGTCATCCGAGATGACGTCGGTAACCCATTACTTCAGCCCAGACCAGCCAGCCCCTGGTAAAGGAAAATCTGAAGATTCTACAACAAATACTGAGATTCTATTTCCCGAACAAACCTCATTCCTAGGGCCTACTCCCCTTTCAAAATGGCGGACAGAAGCGGAGAGAAACTATACGTTATTGAACACAAGCAAAAATCACAGCTCGGTACAAAAAAGTAGCAAGTACACTGTTTTTCTTTATTAGTTTATCACTTTATGACGCTACATTCCTCGTAAATATTCTACTTTTATTCAACAACTTAATTTATTTCATTTCAGAAATATTTTTCCCAAAAACCGGTGAGATTGGGAGCCTTGTCGTGAGACAGTGAGAAATGACGAAAAATCGTGAGACTTGCGGCACAACCGTGATAGTTGGCAGGTCTGTCTGCCTAACTAAATATTTAAATCTATGTGCTGAATCAACGTGTTTTATGTTTTAAAAATACACACATGCATTTATCTAATACCAAGATCCATATAATTCTTACCGGCTAGTTTTTTTAACGCCCAATACAATGTCAACTTGTACATTAACTTGCGTATATTAGAAGACCAATTTTCGCAGCAAATGACGAATTCAGAGAAATATAGTTGAACCTGGAGTTTTTAATGATAGAAGCGAAAACAGGTAAAGTTTAACCTTTGCAACGGGTCCGAGACGAACGATGCCGATTTCAATTGTTTTCTTCATTTGGTTTCCGGTGTTCGGATGCCCCCACTTTGCGGGGCTTTTAACAGGCTTCTTGACCATCATCATCATCATCATCATCATCATCATCATCATCATCATCATCATCATCATCATCATCATCATCATCATCATCATCATCATCATCATCATCATCATCATCATCATCATCATCATCATCATCATCATCATCATCATCATCATCATCATCATCATCATCATCATCATCATCATCATCATCATCATCATCATCATCATCATCATCATCATCATATCATCATCATCATCATCATCATCATCATCATCATCATCATCATCATCATCATCATCATCATCATCATCATCATCATCATCATCATCATCATCCATCATCATCATCATCATCATCATCATCATCATCATCATCATCATCATCATCATCATCATCATCATCATCATCATCATCATCATCATCATCATCATCATCATCATCATCATCATCATCATCATCATCATCATCATCATCATCATCATCATCATCATCATCATCATCATCATTCATCATCATCATCATCATCATCATCATCATCATGATCATGATCATGATCATCATCATGATCATGATCATGATCATGATCATGATCATGTCATCATCATCATCATCATGATCATGATCATCATCATCATCATGATCATGATCATGATTATGATTATGATTATGATTATGATTATTATTATGATTATTATTATTATTACTATTATTATTATTATTATTGAAATAGACCAGCTTTTCACTGGGTAAATTTTAAATTCCCTGCCATGTCCCGGGGATCGAGGTTTCTATTGACTGATGCATAATAGAGCAGTGAACAGGTCACGTAATTTCATTTTCTTTTCACTGAACATTCCCCAGTAATTAACTGAAAAAGAAAACTCCGTGGATTTATCAATAAGACTGAAATAATATAGCTAGTCTAACTAGATCGAATTATTAGCAGAACTTACTTCAACCTGTATGTGTTAAACTGTTCCTGCTTTGATCTGCAGACACATAATTTATTCAGGACGAAGAATAACGGGGTTGTTCGTTTCAGCCGTGGGAAA
>JAHPZR010038875.1:0-2500 GCA_019787425.1 Platygyra sinensis | reverse complement strand
GCACCACTAGATATGCCACCCAGGGCAACCCACCTTACCAACAAGGCCATCCATATTACCCCTTACCACAGTCAGAACAGCATCAAACAGCCAATCCTCCACTGTATAACCCTGGAACAATGGCAGTGAGTGAACAACCTCCCCCTCACCCCACAGAGCCACACACAGCATCAGGGGGAATATATGCTCCTAAAACCTCTTATGGTGCCATACAATCAGCAGCTGTTATCTAGCAGAACCATGTACACAGGCAAAGATCAGAATCAGTTGTGATGGTTAAATTTTACAATAACTTGCCTTATATGTAGTATCTTTTCTATAATGTGGTAAAAATCTTGAATTGTTTCTCACATTTTGATTGGTTCTTACTTATGATCTATTGAAGGACAGACATACAGACATACAGATGATGTTCATGATATCAGTAAACAAATTGTTCTTGAACATCTGTTCAGTAATAGATCGCAGCATCAAAATTAAAAATGTGGCAATGCACACACACTCACCCAACAGGTCAATTGCGTACCCAATTCAATTCAATTTTAATTTTTACTCTCACAAACTGTTCTTCCTTTTAGTTCTTATCACATTTTGACATCATCTGTGATCAATTACTGAACAGTTAATATATAGCAGCAACTAGAATTTTGATTGAATCAGATGAATCGCGATAGTATCTTGATGACTTGTTACAACTGCACTGATCTCGACACACTTACCAAGTTAAGTATGGTGCAAGTGGGATGTCTGAGATTCTCGAGAGCTCAAAAGAAGCACAAAAGTGTTTGAGGCAAAGCTGAGAGCAACTTTATCAAATAATTTTTGGAGTATCTCTGAAATTCTTCAAAGCCTCTTCCAAGATTGGGGGGCAGCAATAATACCTACACCTGGTGCAGGTTGTTAGGAAGGTGGATTACACTATCTATGGGTTGAATCACTATCCAGCAGATGGCATGGTTTGTTTTGTTAACACTATCCACTGGAAAGCAAATTATCAGGTGGATAGTGTTATCCAGTCTTTGAACAACTGGGCATTTTATTGAAAGATGATAGTTCCCTTTATTGGATTACAACAGGCCATATTCATATGCTTGGTATCAGACTGGAACTAGTTTTCAATGGAGGCTTTGTGATGCTGGGAACTGATGTCATAAAAGAGATTAATGTGGTTTACATTTGAAAAGAATCCCTACATTCAAGTATCGGCAGCTGCAAGCTAGTTCCTGTCCAGTAGCTCAGAATACGAAAATGGTCAAATGATTGATGCTTACTACACATGATGTCATCATCATTGTTATGATTTTTTCCTATACCAAGGAAAGGATCTGGAATTCCCTTCCTGTTATAATCACTTCTTTGTCAAGTTTTCTAAATTTTAGAAAAAAAACTGCTAAGAGTTTTTAGTAAAATAATTACTGAACTGGCAAAGGCATACACTTTGGCACTATATCTATGTAAGCGTATTGTTAGTGTGTGAGGTGGCCTCAACTACAAGCCTGGTGGTTTCTAGGGGTCACCTTGCCAAACATTGAAATACTTGTAACATATATATGATTAATATATTAGGAACAAGGCAAACAAACTGAATCTTAAATCTGAAAATCTAAAGATCACTCATGCTGTGGTGCTGACGCAACATAAATATTGTGAAGATTTCAGTTTTTTACTGTGGTCTGCATAATTGACAACATTTATTTTGCACACTACTGCTTCTTTGCCCTGGACCGTGTAGTCTATAATGAAAGGGAGGAAGCTGCAAGCACAGAGGGGACTGAGTCAAGTTGAGATTCTGATAACTCTTGGTTTTCTTTTCAAATTTCCATACTGCCCATGAACAGAAACTTTTGAATTACTAGCTAATGAGAGCTGTAGTGTAATGATGATGATGATGATGACCACAATGACGACGACGACAACGACGACGACGACGACGACGATGATGATGATATAATAATAATTTTATGAATAATTCATCAATCTTTTAACCTGTTTCACAGTAATTAAGAATATGTAGTAAAAAAAATACTAATTAAATAACACTTACAATAATTAACAAATCTAGAGGAAACAGATCAGTACTACCGTATTTCCTCAAATAATAGCCAGGGGCAATTATTTCTATTTTGGCACCAAAAGGGAGGGCGATTATTCGAGGAGGCGATTATTTCAACTATTTCTCACAGGAGGTCGTGCCCTAACTACTTTGTTTTATGGATTGTACGAAGCAATAAAGGAAAAAGTAAAATACAAGAACATTACCATAGAAAAAACTGTAAAAAAAAAATAACAGTGCTTTTGTAACCATTCAGTCGTGAACAATTAAATGGAAGCTAGTTTGTTACCCAGGATGTCAATTTTTAACTTGAGAGGGAGGGGATAAGAGAAGAAAAATGGTGAAGTGGGGTGGGGGCGATTATTTGAGGAAGGCGATTATTTTAAATATTCTAGGTTTTCACGTGACGTCAGAAAAATACCAAAAATAAAATTTTTAGTTTTTACC
>JAHPZR010038874.1:0-11754 GCA_019787425.1 Platygyra sinensis | reverse complement strand
ATTCGTGCTGGCTATTAATGCCATAAAGCGAAAACCCTGATAACATTGACGAAAAAGATTAAGTTTCATTTATAATCATCCCAGTAGTAAACAAGAACCATATAAATGTAAAATCATCACAGAATAATTTCTTTCTGTTCTGTTGACGAAATTAATCGTAGTCTCTTCGCTTTTCTCCTTGAATCACTGAAACTGATCAATGGATGCTGAAATTAACGACTCTCCCTCGACTCTGCAGCAATATCTAGATTTCACTACAACACGGAAACGATTCGAACCTGGTCACAACCTCTTCATGATCACATTTCCACTAGTGCATTCCGCCCCTAAGGACGTTCGCGCCCATTGCTACTGCGCATCTCTAGTGCGCACGCTATTCATTGGTTACGCGCGTGCCACGTCATTTTTTTGCGCGCGCAACGAGTCGAAAACTTAACAAAATATAGAGCTGATGACCTCTGCGTTAACTTTTTGTACGAATATTCTTGTTGGATGCTCGGTGACCCCCACTTTTTTGGGGGCAGATCACTCGCTTTTCTGATTCTTTCCATTATACTAAAAAACAAAAAAATCTGTACGTGGGAAGTTTTAATTATTTCTCAAATACTATTCAAATAGGGTCGAATTGGTACGTGGATACAGGTATGCGTACTTAGAAGTTGTATTTTTTAAGGCTAATTCTAGCTGATTTAATGACATATGCAGTAAAGATCTATCAAATAGGCCTATATATGCTGTTTTAAACACACATAACTTAGATATGATTCTTCAACTTAAATATATGCCGATAGTAATGAACCCGGCCAGAATGAATGGCATCCCGTTTTCCGAATGACTGTAAATCCTAGAAATGCTATGGTCTGAGCTGCGCCTTATCTTCAAAACGAGTTCGGTGACCCCCGATTTTTTTTTGCGTTTTTAATCTAATCTTATCACTTTCTACCTGCAGTCAAAGTTTTAAAAAAATATATGTGCGTAGGAAGTTTTTTGGCCTGAACGTCCTTAAATACAATTGTTCCTATCATAGAAACCACATCAGCATTAGTAGTAGAGCGGCTAACACACATTTAATTCAAAACTTTATGTAATGGGAAAAGCTCACCGTTCATCGCATGCTCGCAGTTATATCCCAAACACTATGTTTCTTTGACTGATTATCCAACTGCTAATGACCATATATCAAACCCGCCCACAAAATCCTCAGTCTAGCCCACAGAAAATGTCGAGGTAAACCTAATATATGAATACTTCCTCCTCTTTTACAGAAGAATAAATATGGCCGTTCTTAACTGTATCGGATCAAATCTTCTCACATACCATTTACCTTTACAACAGGAAATTTGATTGGTGTTTAATAGTAGATCCAATCTGATTGGTGTGACATACATACATCTCCCACTGATCCACTGATCCACTCCGCCACTGAACCACCGGTCTATAACATACTCGACGCGCCGACTAAGAGGTATTTTTTACAAAAAATAATTCAAAAACTTTTTATCTCCAAATATACCTAACATATAGATTTAGGCCAACCTAAAAGCGTAGCTCCAGGTTGTTCAGTGCCCAATAAACCTAACCCAGGAAAAGGTAGAATTTTGATTTGAGTTTTCAGTAACATTACATTGAGGTCTTCTGTTTATTGTTTGACTTACTGTTTTGAGTTTCATAATAACCATATACACAAAATAAAGCAGCAAAAACATTTGTATAGAAGAAAAAAGTTATAATTCGAATAAATTTTGTTCCTGGGCTTGCGGTAACCGGCTTCCGAACATTCCTGCCCTGTTTTCAACAAATAAACCTCACATCAGCCTGCGATGACCAGCAACTTGGTGAGCGGTCAACTTAAAAAAAAACACGTGACCTCGATGAGCTGTAGATTTGAGCCCACGATATGGTCACGTGATACTGGTCAGCAGATACCTTGTTTTGACAGGTGTCAATTGATCATAACAGGGATGTCCAATATCAAAGAAGTACACAGTAAACCAAGGTTGCATGTCTCTGTCAAGCTATTATTTGGTGTATGGCATCCATGTTGCGCGACTCCGTCGTCGTCGTCGTGCGTACGCGCCCACGAGCAATGCCGCTAACCATGATCACCATGAGAAAATCAACTCATGGGTTTCCTTTTCTTTCCTATATGAGTATGGGGCTCCGCTTGGTGGCCCTTCGGGCCGCCGGAGCTCCGCTAAAGATCACCAAAACATTTACAAAACAACCCAAAACATAGATATGTGAAATGAGCATAGAGATTCTTGATTGCTTGAAACGCTAACGAGAAATTTGCATTAAAAACATAATACCCAGCCAAAATACGGCTTTCGTGTGGATCCCCGCCTTAATGTCTTTACTTCCTTCGGTGGAAATTTTTATACTTTGCCACATCATGGAAATAATATTAACCTGACATTTTGAATTGGTAAAAAGTCATGGTTGCTCAGACGGGTTTTGCAATATTCTGTAATTAGTCATTATTCTAAATATATGAGATTAGAGATTAGGTCTGAAAGATTTTAACAAAAAATAAGGTATTTTAGAAGATTTGTGTCTGGTTACAACTGAGCTAAATTAAACTGAAAAAACACACCGAAGGGAACGGGAAAAAATAGCATTTATTTGGTCATGCTGACGACACAAAAATAAGTGTGACGCCATGTATCGCGTGCGAGAGAAGGCTCTTTTACCGGTTATTTATAAAGCTTTTCTATTGCTACGTATACGGAAGTGATTTAACGTCTTTAAGTGCTGAAATGGTTTTCCTTTTATTTTAGGGTTTTTACTTGCTTCATTTTGCACGCGTGATTAATACTGACTTCTGCCAAGCAGCGGTAGCGCGCTCTATTGATTCTCAGAAAAACTGTAGTGAGCCACCTTAAAGTGCACCTACCCCAAAATATTTCATACGCTAAAACGAATCTACTTGTTATTTGAAATACTTCTGCGAAAAAATTTTTTGATTCGGATAAATCCTCGATTTTTTGTGCCCGACGAAATCTCTAAAATACCGCCATTTTTGTTGCACGACCGAGTCTGAGGAGAATGGGTCCAGCGAATGTTGTGACGTCTACCCAGGAAGATCCAATATCTCTCGTCTTCTCATTCCCTTGAGGATGATGCAAAACATATCCAAAAAGTGTGCAGAAACGCCTTCCAGAGGTGCTATCGGCTGTTGCAGCAATATTCCAGATAAGAAAGATATACTGTACAATTTAATGGCGATGATCGGTGAATAGTACAATGAAAACGTAAACGATGTTTGATTTTGTCGACCTATCGAACAAGCGAACTAACCATTGAAGAACTCGTCGTGGAATTTGTTCCGCAGACTTTCAAACGCTATCTTCAAAATTTTCCGCTAAAAGCCAACTAGCAATTTGTAGAGATACTTACGACAACCTATATCTTCCAATCCCACAGTATTTATAACCGACATTTATCCGGCAAAGTCGTGCGATCAATCACGACGCATTACAACTTATATATAGGCTAAATGATATCAACAACAACAACAAGTCGCAACTATACCCCGCCAACCAACAGAACCAACACTTATTTCTCTTTTGATTCAGATAAAAGTCGAAGTCTAATCCTTTAAATATTACATGATCACAAAAATGTTAGAATCATAGAGTTTTTCGAAGGTTTGGGAAACAGCAGTTCGACAAAAATTCGGTCAGAACTTCATGGTAGCCCACATATCCATATATGGATACATATGGATAAGACAATATGGGGAGTGTGCTCTATATGTGGGCTAGCATGAAGCTCTTACCAAAAATTCTGCCGTGCAATGGTGTCGAAAATATGTCTGCGTAACATTATCTGCGGACCGCCCAGGAAACACATCCTGTTCGCTTATCCGACGAATTTCACTCAAACATTGAGAAAAATACATCGGTTTTTTGTAGTTACGACTTTAAACGTGTAGCAATGTGAAATCGGTAATTGTATGAAATTCTTCCTTCCGCCTTGCTTCCCCCCGGCTTCAAAAATACAGGTCTAAGCAACTCTACGATCGAAGCCAGGTGTTTTAGAGGTCATCATGTCTCGAAAACTACAGCACGTACTTCGCTCTTATAAACATGAAACATTCCTGAAAGTAAAATACAAGCTGGATTTAATAGAACAACCATACCTCGACAAAATACATTCTCGTTAACAACAACTGCAAACGGGCTTTAAACACGCATGGGAACCTTTTGTTTTGGTAACGAATTTACCATCCACAGCACAGTCCTTGAGTCTTCTTTCCTTCGTTCCGTTTCCCTGCTCCTCCACTTTGTATCTAGCTTTCCATTCCTAATATACAATCAGCTCGTCCGCCAAGAGGTCTTCCCCGCAGTCGTCGCTTGAAAAATTGCAAATTGCTCTCAAAGCTCCAAGCAGTGATTTCACAGTTGTCGAAAGTACTCGATCGAAGTTTATTTCGGAGTATTTCGAATCGAACTTAACTCTGACTCCAGTGATGAGAAGAAAATGATTCTTAAACAAAACGTACACGTTTTAGTCCCCAAATAAATTGGAACGATTAATTTCGCTTTCCATTTTCTCCAGCAACTACGGAGAGCTGACTGAGGCGTCATAGTGTTTGGTTCCTGGGTAGACGGGGTAGACGCAAGAGACTATGAGGTGAGAGAACACATCCCCCATACATGGGCCTCTTCCCATGATAATCTTTTTCAATCTAATTTTAGCGCGTGATCAAGCTGCGAGGCTATTTTAGGAAAGACACCTGATTGGCCAATTTAAATAACGTAATAACATTGAGGTTCAATTTCAATAGTTAATTAAATATGCAAAAAACACTGGCGCCGGAATTTTCGAAGCGCATTTCGTAAAGTCAGAGGAAGAATAATCCTAACTGTACATGTCTGGTGCTTTAAAAGAGCTTTCCAAAGAGATCCTTTTCTCATTAGGCTGTTCAGTACTTTTCGAGAAACGACTTTAAAACGTGTTATGAATGCAATTCTTGTCAGTAGCTAGAGCGCTTAATGTGAACCAGTCATGCAGAGAAATGACAAGACTTATTTCCGAAGTAAAAATCAGGATAAACACATAGAAGATAATTTTCTAGCCCAGCACTTTCAAAAGGCTTTCCAAATAGGTCTCTCTCGATCCAAATGATTTCTTAGTTCCAGAGAAGCACTTTTTTCGTCCCCGACATTTAAAGTCTGGTAAATATTACACAGCAATTTCGAAATTAAATATGGAAACATTTGCACCGGGATTTTCGGACCGAAGGTTCTAACAAATGGAAACCTAGTATTCAGCTGCCCTGTGCTTTGAATAACCTTTCGAAAGAGATGTTTCTCAATTTAATCCGTTCAGTACTTTTCGAGAAATGACTTCCGTGCGTGTTTATTGGAATGCAATTCTAATCGGCAGTCACGGTATGGCGCCTCTTGGGAATAAGTCATGCAAGAAATCACAAGACTTATTTTCGAAGTAAACTTAGGTTAAACACATAGAAGATAATTTTTCTGCCTAGCGCTTTGAAAATGCTCTTTAAATAGACCTCTATTGGTCCAAACGTCGCAGTAAGTCCTGAGAAGCACCTTTTCTCGACGCAGTCATGCAAACGTAGTAAATATTACACAGCACTTCCGAAATTAAATATGCAAACATTTGCAACGTTTTTTTTGGAGCGAAAGTTCTAACAAACTCGAAACAAATATTTTACTTGTCTTGCGCTTTAAAATACCTTTCGAAAGAGATGCCTTTTCGCTTCAATCCTTTCGGCACTTTCCGAGAAACGACTTTCAAGCAGGTTAGAAATTCGAGTCTTCGCACTTTGTGTTAATCATTCATTATCCATTCTGGCGAATGACACGACTTCTATTTTACGACTCGGAGAAGCACGTATAATTTTCCTGCCAAGTTCTGAAAATGATTTGCAATGCAGCTAGTGTGGCAGTTCAAAACAAACTTATTTTTCTCTTAGCCCGCTAAATTCTCAATTTCTTATTTAGATGGACACAATCTCATGACCGCGGCCATTGCCTGCGTGATCATGGGAGCTAGACTAAAAATAACTTTGAAAGCTTAAAATAGATTGAAAAAGATTATCATAGGGCACGGGGATGTGTTCTCTCACCTCTTAGTCTCTTGGTAGACGTCATCAGCAACCGCCGCCCCAGACTCCCTAAAACTCGGTCGTGCAACACTTCAAGTGCGACTTTGAGAGGACATAACAAATCGAGGATTCAAGCAAATTCAAAAGTTTTTGCGCCCAGATGCTTCGAATATCAAGTATGTTTGATTCAGCGAAAAAAAAATTGGGGGTGGGGGGGGGGGGGGGTTAAGTGCACTTTAAGGTCATTCCCCAGTATTGCATTGCGCATCTCTACTGCGCATAATTTCGCACGAAATCAACGTGCGCATTAAAATATGGCGGCTTTTCCTTTACGGCTGGACCTCGCAATAGAGGTAAATCGCCATTTTCTCGAAAACGAGTACGGTGACCTATTATTTTTTTTTCTTCTGTTTTGAATTGAGTAATAAATTTCTCTATATAACATAAGTATGGACCAATTCTCAGTGAAGAACAAAAAACAATCTTCGGAAACTTGAATTTATATAGTAAGCAATCGTGACTATAATCATGGTGCTATTATAAGGATTTATGGGGTATGAACGAGGTGCTGTTGTTCCTCAACGAACACGGGGATCCTCCACTTTTATTTCAAAATTTAAATAAATGCTCGATTTTTCTTAAACAACAACAACCTTTTCCTCGACATCAAGCATGGTGACCTTTATTTTTTATTGCATAATATTGGTATACAAATTATTTGCTTTAAGTCAAAGTGGTACCCGCATGACCAGATTTCACATAGAATTCCATGATCATAAAGGTCACCATGCTTGATGTCGAGGAAAAGGTTGTTGTTGTTTAAGAAAAATCGAGCATTTATTTAAATTTTGAAATAAAAGTGGAGGATCCCCGTGTTCGTTGAGGAACAACAGCACCTCGTTCATACCCCATAAATCCTTATAATAGCACCATGATTATAGTCACGATTGCTTACTATATAAATTCAAGTTTCCGAAGATTGTTTTTTGTTCTTCACTGAGAATTGGTCCATACTTATGTTATATAGAGAAATTTATTACTCAATTCAAAACAGAAGAAAAAAAAATAATAGGTCACCGTACTCGTTTTCGAGAAAATGGCGATTTACCTCTATTGCGAGGTCCAGCCGTAAAGGAAAAGCCGCCATATTTTAATGCGCACGTTGATTTCGTGCGAAATTATGCGCAGTAGAGATGCGCAATGCAATACTGGGGAATGACCTTAAAGTGCACTTAACCCCCCCCCCCCCCCACCCCCAATTTTTTTTTTCGCTGAATCAAACATACTTGATATTCGAAGCATCTGGGCGCAAAAACTTTTGAATTTGCTTGAATCCTCGATTTGTTATGTCCTCTCAAAGTCGCACTTGAAGTGTTGCACGACCGAGTTTTAGGGAGTCTGGGGCGGCGGTTGCTGATGACGTCTACCAAGAGACTAAGAGGTGAGAGAACACATCCCCGTGCCCTATGATAATCTTTTTCAATCTATTTTAAGCTTTCAAAGTTATTTTTAGTCTAGCTCCCATGATCACGCAGGCAATGGCCGCGGTCATGAGATTGTGTCCATCTAAATAAGAAATTGAGAATTTAGCGGGCTAAGAGAAAAATAAGTTTGTTTTGAACTGCCACACTAGCTGCATTGCAAATCATTTTCAGAACTTGGCAGGAAAATTATACGTGCTTCTCCGAGCGTAAAATAGAAGTCGTGTCATTCGCCAGAATGGATAATGAATGATTAACACAAAGTGCGAAGACTCGAATTTCTAACCTGCTTGAAAGTCGTTTCTCGGAAAGTGCCGAAAGGATTGAAGCGAAAAGGCATCTCTTTCGAAAGGTATTTTAAAGCGCAAGACAAGTAAAATATTTGTTTCGAGTTTGTTAGAACTTTCGCTCCAAAAAAAACGTTGCAAATGTTTGCATATTTAATTTCGGAAGTGCTGTGTAATATTTACTACGTTTGCATGACTGCGTCGAGAAAAGGTGCTTCTCAGGACTTACTGCGACGTTTGGACCAATAGAGGTCTATTTAAAGAGCATTTTCAAAGCGCTAGGCAGAAAAATTATCTTCTATGTGTTTAACCTAAGTTTACTTCGAAAATAAGTCTTGTGATTTCTTGCATGACTTATTCCCAAGAGGCGCCATACCGTGACTGCCGATTAGAATTGCATTCCAATAAACACGCACGGAAGTCATTTCTCGAAAAGTACTGAACGGATTAAATTGAGAAACATCTCTTTCGAAAGGTTATTCAAAGCACAGGGCAGCTGAATACTAGGTTTCCATTTGTTAGAACCTTCGGTCCGAAAATCCCGGTGCAAATGTTTCCATATTTAATTTCGAAATTGCTGTGTAATATTTACCAGACTTTAAATGTCGGGGACGAAAAAAGTGCTTCTCTGGAACTAAGAAATCATTTGGATCGAGAGAGACCTATTTGGAAAGCCTTTTGAAAGTGCTGGGCTAGAAAATTATCTTCTATGTGTTTATCCTGATTTTTACTTCGGAAATAAGTCTTGTCATTTCTCTGCATGACTGGTTCACATTAAGCGCTCTAGCTACTGACAAGAATTGCATTCATAACACGTTTTAAAGTCGTTTCTCGAAAAGTACTGAACAGCCTAATGAGAAAAGGATCTCTTTGGAAAGCTCTTTTAAAGCACCAGACATGTACAGTTAGGATTATTCTTCCTCTGACTTTACGAAATGCGCTTCGAAAATTCCGGCGCCAGTGTTTTTTGCATATTTAATTAACTATTGAAATTGAACCTCAATGTTATTACGTTATTTAAATTGGCCAATCAGGTGTCTTTCCTAAAATAGCCTCGCAGCTTGATCACGCGCTAAAATTAGATTGAAAAAGATTATCATGGGAAGAGGCCCATGTATGGGGGATGTGTTCTCTCACCTCATAGTCTCTTGCGTCTACCCCGTCTACCCAGGAACCAAACACTATGACGCCTCAGTCAGCTCTCCGTAGTTGCTGGAGAAAATGGAAAGCGAAATTAATCGTTCCAATTTATTTGGGGACTAAAACGTGTACGTTTTGTTTAAGAATCATTTTCTTCTCATCACTGGAGTCAGAGTTAAGTTCGATTCGAAATACTCCGAAATAAACTTCGATCGAGTACTTTCGACAACTGTGAAATCACTGCTTGGAGCTTTGAGAGCAATTTGCAATTTTTCAAGCGACGACTGCGGGGAAGACCTCTTGGGCGGACGAGCTGATTGTATATTAGGAATGGAAAGCTAGATACAAAGTGGAGGAGCAGGGAAACGGAACGAAGGAAAGAAGACTCAAGGACTGTGCTGTGGATGGTAAATTCGTTACCAAAACAAAAGGTTCCCATGCGTGTTTAAAGCCCGTTTGCAGTTGTTGTTAACGAGAATGTATTTTGTCGAGGTATGGTTGTTCTATTAAATCCAGCTTGTATTTTACTTTCAGGAATGTTTCATGTTTATAAGAGCGAAGTACGTGCTGTAGTTTTCGAGACATGATGACCTCTAAAACACCTGGCTTCGATCGTAGAGTTGCTTAGACCTGTATTTTTGAAGCCGGGGGGAAGCAAGGCGGAAGGAAGAATTTCATACAATTACCGATTTCACATTGCTACACGTTTAAAGTCGTAACTACAAAAAACCGATGTATTTTTCTCAATGTTTGAGTGAAATTCGTCGGATAAGCGAACAGGATGTGTTTCCTGGGCGGTCCGCAGATAATGTTACGCAGACATATTTTCGACACCATTGCACGGCAGAATTTTTGGTAAGAGCTTCATGCTAGCCCACATATAGAGCACACTCCCCATATTGTCTTATCCATATGTATCCATATATGGATATGTGGGCTACCATGAAGTTCTGACCGAATTTTTGTCGAACTGCTGTTTCCCAAACCTTCGAAAAACTCTATGATTCTAACATTTTTGTGATCATGTAATATTTAAAGGATTAGACTTCGACTTTTATCTGAATCAAAGAGAAATAAGTGTTGGTTCTGTTGGTTGGCGGGGTATAGTTGCGACTTGTTGTTGTTGTTGATATCATTTAGCCTATATATAAGTTGTAATGCGTCGTGATTGATCGCACGACTTTGCCGGATAAATGTCGGTTATAAATACTGTGGGATTGGAAGATATAGGTTGTCGTAAGTATCTCTACAAATTGCTAGTTGGCTTTTAGCGGAAAATTTTGAAGATAGCGTTTGAAAGTCTGCGGAACAAATTCCACGACGAGTTCTTCAATGGTTAGTTCGCTTGTTCGATAGGTCGACAAAATCAAACATCGTTTACGTTTTCATTGTACTATTCACCGATCATCGCCATTAAATTGTACAGTATATCTTTCTTATCTGGAATATTGCTGCAACAGCCGATAGCACCTCTGGAAGGCGTTTCTGCACACTTTTTGGATATGTTTTGCATCATCCTCAAGGGAATGAGAAGACGAGAGATATTGGATCTTCCTGGGTAGACGTCACAACATTCGCTGGACCCATTCTCCTCAGACTCGGTCGTGCAACAAAAATGGCGGTATTTTAGAGATTTCGTCGGGGCACAAAAAATCGAGGATTTATCCGAATCAAAAAATTTTTTCGCAGAAGTATTTCAAATAACAAGTAGATTCGTTTTAGCGTATGAAATATTTTGGGGTAGGTGCACTTTAAGGTGGCTCACTACAGTTTTTCTGAGAATCAATAGAGCGCGCTACCGCTGCTTGGCAGAAGTCAGTATTAATCACGCGTGCAAAAATGAAGCAAGTAAAAACCCTAAAATAAAAGGAAAACCATTTCAGCACTTAAAGACGTTAAATCACTTCCGTATACGTAGCAATAGAAAAGCTTTATAAATAACCGGTAAAAGAGCCTTCTCTCGCACGCGATACATGGCGTCACACTTATTTTTGTGTCGTCAGCATGACCAAATAAATGCTATTTTTTCCCGTTCCCTTCGGTGTGTTTTTTCAGTTTAATTTAGCTCAGTTGTAACCAGACACAAATCTTCTAAAATACCTTATTTTTTGTTAAAATCTTTCAGACCTAATCTCTAATCTCATATATTTAGAATAATGACTAATTACAGAATATTGCAAAACCCGTCTGAGCAACCATGACTTTTTACCAATTCAAAATGTCAGGTTAATATTATTTCCATGATGTGGCAAAGTATAAAAATTTCCACCGAAGGAAGTAAAGACATTAAGGCGGGGATCCACACGAAAGCCGTATTTTGGCTGGGTATTATGTTTTTAATGCAAATTTCTCGTTAGCGTTTCAAGCAATCAAGAATCTCTATGCTCATTTCACATATCTATGTTTTGGGTTGTTTTGTAAATGTTTTGGTGATCTTTAGCGGAGCTCCGGCGGCCCGAAGGGCCACCAAGCGGAGCCCCATACTCATATAGGAAAGAAAAGGAAACCCATGAGTTGATTTTCTCATGGTGATCATGGTTAGCGGCATTGCTCGTGGGCGCGTACGCACGACGACGACGACGGAGTCGCGCAACATGGATGCCATACACCAAATAATAGCTTGACAGAGACATGCAACCTTGGTTTACTGTGTACTTCTTTGATATTGGACATCCCTGTTATGATCAATTGACACCTGTCAAAACAAGGTATCTGCTGACCAGTATCACGTGACCATATCGTGGGCTCAAATCTACAGCTCATCGAG
>JAHPZR010038871.1:0-13688 GCA_019787425.1 Platygyra sinensis | reverse complement strand
AATTACGATGGTAATATATGGGGAAGACTTAATTCACTTATTGAATTCCGGCCACTGAGAATGTCCTCATGTTTTGCTCGATTTCGGGAAAGAAAGCCCTTGATTTTATAGCTTCAAGTCACTGATTCCCCGTTTGTCTTATATACATCTAGCGCACAGTCGACAAGCCTGAAATGTGCTCTTGTCAATGATATACATCCCATATCCCAATCCTGAAGAAATGGCATGAGCTTGTGGGAATCAAAGACAGAGAGGAAATGATATTGAAACTCCATTGACCTTCTAAATTTTTGGATTCCCTGGTCAATGGTTCAAAATAAGCAAGGACAACGGATCCAAGAATCCAAGGAGATCTTTTCTTTTTCCTATTCTCGGCATAGCCTTGATATCACACAGTGGGGCTTAAACCTGTGGAAGCACATCACAGAGCGATAAGCAACGCCGCCATAGTTAGATTTGAGTTGTTCTAGAGTGTAAACATGATATACCGCTGACAATTTTTAAAGCGGGCTCGAAATGTCCGTGATTTTCTGGTAATTGGTCCGCTGGACTCAAGTTGCATGCCTGCCGAAACTGGAAAAATAGATCATATTGCCGTCGCTCTAAAAAAAATTAATATTCACTCAAAAGTCCCAATTCTTTTTTAAACTATAGACATATTACAGCAGTTTGTTTAGCCATGTTTCAATTATAATTCAATGTTGTTCCTTCAACGGCTGAAAGCAGATTTTCTACGCGTTAAATCGAGTTTTGAACCAAACACGAAAATAGCGCTACTTTGAAGGCGCGTTTTAAAAATGTGGCACCTGTTTGAAACCGCTGAACTACATGAATAGAAAGTATAAATGACACTTAATTCAAAACAATAATATAACTTGTCTGCCCACTAGGTTTTCAAAACTAACGACCGTTTAAAGTTCTGGAAATTTTGAAAATACTTCAGTGAGTAACTGCATACTCGCCTTCGTGAAGTGCTCCTATAAATTCACGTAAATCTCTTACCTGGCTTCAAGATTAAAGTTTTGGTCCTTTGTAGCGATCCTTGAATCCTAGGTAGCATTAAAACTGCCAGCTTTTCCTTCCAGCGGTAGGTTTGTATACAAGGTACATTTACACGTTCCTGATCTGTGTCGAGCGTGACGGTCACATACTTCCGTGTTCTTTGTATTGCTGACCATTGTTTTCCTCGAAATCGGTTTAATCATGTAGAGTCCTCTTAAAAGGTTTGTAGAAGCACTCTTTTGGACAACTCTCGGCACACATCCAATATGAAC
Organism: Platygyra sinensis; assembly: GCA_019787425.1. Taxonomy (NCBI): domain Eukaryota; kingdom Metazoa; phylum Cnidaria; class Anthozoa; order Scleractinia; family Merulinidae; genus Platygyra; species Platygyra sinensis. The sequence goes on along the minus strand of JAHPZR010038871.1, from coordinate 12,414 downwards.
AGTAAACAGGGATCAGGGGATCCACAGAAGGATTCATAAATGTCACGGCCATTTACAACGGGTGTTTTCGTTCCCAATCTTCGCGTGAGTATCACAACCTGATTCCCGTGATACAGAGTGGGAACTAATTTAGGGTGCCTTTCTTTAAGAAAATCCAAGATCCGAAAGAATCCGAAAATGAATTTTGCGTTTCTTTACTAAACAGATCAGTCCTATATCTCTCGGATCATGGTGTGTCAAAGGAACTGAAGTATCCACTCTGGAGGGTAGTACAGCGGGTCTCTGTTATGGTTAACGAACGGAAAAAACTGAGGATCACGGATCACTAATATAAATATGTCGTTTTACCGAATCACGAAAATAAGCACGTAAGATACTCTTGATAATAACCTATCTACAAAGAGTGTTTGAAGAAAGCAAATTACTGAAAGGCTTAGTCAAGGCTCCATATTGCAAATCGCATACTAAGTCACCCTCGACAGACGACTCTAACCATTCGACTCAAATAGAGTGGTAAAATCAGGAGTATCGGTTTGTACTCCAAGGTCCTCACGGTTTACGCAAAACCTCCAAGTCACGAATCACAAAGAATAATTTCCTAAATTCACGTTTCACGGAAAATATCAGCCAACCACTCATCACGAGAATACCCCGTGCGACTCTCACTCCGGGAGTGGATTCTTCGGTTCTTTTGACGCACCATGATCCGAGAGATATACGATTGATCTGTTTGGTAAAGAAACGCAAAATTCATTTTCGGATTCTTTCGGATTCCCGACTTTTATTGACCATGAAGTTCTGACCCACATTTTATTAAAGAAAGGCACCCTAATTTGTTCCCACTCTGTATCACGGGAATCAGGATGTGATACTCACACGAGGATTGGGAACGAAGAACACCCGTTTGTAACGCACAAATGGCCGGGACTTTTATGAATCCTTCTCTGTGAATCCCCTGATGAGCTGCCGTTTAGGTTTTTCATACTTGTATGTGTGCTCGAGAGTTGTCCAAAAGGATGACTTCATCCAAACCTTTTAGAGGACTCTACTATGATTAAACCGACTTCGAGGAAACCCAATGGTCAGCAAATACAAAAGAACATGAAGTAAGTATGTTGACCGTCACGCTCGACACCGATCAGGACCGCTATGACATGTACCTTTGTAATACAAACCTAAACCGCTGGAAGGAAAAGCTGGCAGTTTTAATGCTACCTAGGATTCAAGTAATGCTAGAAAGGGCACAAAAACTTTAATCTCGACGCCAGGTAAGAGATTTACGTGAAATTATATGAGCACGTCACGAATGCGAGTGTGGCAGTTTACTCACAAACAGTATTTTTCAAAATTTCCTGAACTTCAAGCGGTCAGTAGTATTTGAAAACCTAGTGGGCCGACAAATTTAATTTATTGTTTTGAATTAAGTGTCATTTATACTTTTCTATTCATGTAGTTCAGCGGTTTCCAAACAGGTGCCCAACATTTTTTAAAAACGCAGCCATCCAAAGTAGCGCTAGTTTTCGTGTTTGGGTTCAAAACTCGATTAACGGGTAGAAACTCTGCTTTCAGCCGTTGAAGGAACAACATTGAATTTATAATTGAAACATGGTGCTTAAACAAACTGCTGTGGATATGTCTATAGTTTAAAAAAAGAATTGGGTGACTGTTGAGCGAAATAGTAAGTGTTTTTAGCGCGACGGCAGTATGTGCTATTTTTCCCAGATTCTGGCCAGGCCATGCAACTTGAGTCCGCAGCGGAGCGGAACTTTAACTAAGCCTAGGAAAATTCAATTACAATTTTTTAATCAAATGAAACCTCATTTTCGGTGATTAACTAGTAAGGGCTTTAAAATCCCAGCTTAGTGAGAAAAATCGGAATTTTCGAAGTAAAATCAGTGGTCGGTTTTAGAGAGACAGCCTCTTAAGTTCCGCTCATCGCCGTTCGCAACCAAAATGTCAGTAAAACTGATACAAACCAGTTAAATTTAAAGAAATCCATTGTTCTTGTTTTCCATATAATAAACATCTTATTAACCGAGCTTAGTCGGTCTGTAGGGAGAATATCTTGAACTCCTGCTGTTTAATATTTTCCTTTTGTTGTTGGACGCCATACATATATACAGATTCCGAAGGACACAGCGTCAATCCCATTCCTGTTGGAGCAAGAGTCATTTCAAATTGAAAGCAATACAATTTAATTAAAACCTTCGTAGAAAAAGGTTTTTCTCGTCAGCAGTAAGAAATAAGGATGTTGGTGATGCTCTCGACTTCTCACAACACAAATTTCATTGACCGGCGGATGTTAAAGCTACGTTAAGTGGTCAGGTGAATGAACCATTTAAGAGCGTCAATCACTCTTACAAGGTAATAAACGTGATATTAAAAGAAAATATGTTGGATTGAACGAAAAATGAATTTATAACTTTAACATAAATTATTGCTTCAATCTGCGAGTTAGGTAGCCTTTCTTTCTCATTTTAGCTGACCCGTTTCATGTTTTTAATGGGTTATAAAAACAAGATCATTAAATCAAAATAGTTATGCGTCTTGTGAGGATCGAACTCACGACCCCCGAGACTAACGCGCTGCCCGACTGCGCTAACGGGGCATGTATAAATTTTCAGACTGCTAGATTTACGTGTAAAAGTTTTACTACAAAAATCAATCTGAACGTTTCAATTCAATTACCTTACATAATTACTGAAATAATGGCATGTTTTCTTTTTATTGGCTTTAAAGAATATGGAGTAAGTAAGGAACTGAAAAACTTGAGCATAGAAATAAAGCAAGCGGCAACATTGCTAGGGACATGTTGGGTATTGCTGGCTTAAATTTAAAATTGATTCATCAGAGGTGGCCTGATGTTGTCGCTGGAATCTCAGCGCGTTTTTCAAAATTTGCTATTGTTTTGTTTTGCTATATAACAAATCACTTAATGACTGATCCCTTGGAACAGTGAATTTTGTTTCCCTCGAATCTGATTGTGTCCCTCGACTTCGTCTCGGGAAACATTGAGATTCTCGGGAAACAAAATTCACTGTTCCCCTCGGCACCAATCATTACATGTTGCATTATGTTGTGCTCGTTTGGCCAGGTTCGTGCAAACGTGTTGCCCCTGGGCATGCGTACTAGTTCGATTTTCAATATCCAACCATGTCACAACACGTCGCAACAGGGTGGCCAAACGCGCCCAACATGTTGCGCCCCACAATGTTGCGATATGTTGCGTTCAAATGTTGCGATCGTTTGGCCGGAGCTTGGCAAATTCTAGACCGACAATGTTGTGATATGTTGTGTTGAAATGTTGCGATCTTTTAGGGGGGAGGAGAGGGGGGGCTTTAAAACGAGTGTAACTGGATTTTTGGTAATCTTTTGAAGACAATTTTTGTTCAACTACTCTTCCTTCGGGAAACATGTCCGCTTCAATGTTCAGTTCTGACCTAATGGATGGCGTTCTATGATAGTAACCTACTGAACAGTGACGATAGTATCAGCAAATGTTTCTTGGAAGTTGTGTGTGTCTTTAGAAGTTCGTTGACCAGTTTTCACCAGATAGATTCTTGATTTCTTTAAGAGTTTATTTGTTCTCGTTTCGACCTCTTATTATCCCGCATTCCGCAGAAATAGCAAACGATGTTTCTCAATCCACGACGGTAACTTTCCACAAATGACAGACAAACTATTGGATTGACAACAGAAGATGAGAAAAACATAAAAACTGCTATAAAGAAAAATGATCTTTGAAAGGCACAAGAAGGTTTCAAGTAATTCAAAAAACGTAACAAAGTGTATGGAATTACACAAATGTAAAACAAAACTAAGATAACAACCGCCATTTTAGCAGCTTGTTTATGTTTCTTTACAGGATGTCGTCGTTTAGTTGTGTGGATATTCATCAGGGCTTTACTCCTCCTTTTTAAGGAAATCACTATCGCAGTGTATAAAACGGTTATTACCAACAACGAGCCAAAAAGCGGATAGTCACATGAAGCCAGTAATATCCTTGAAAAGCTCCGTTGTTGAGAAAAATTGACTGTTTGTTTACTAAACTACAAAACGTGTGATTCCCATAATCGACCAGTCCCGAAGATACGAGTGATGAAAATAGAAAATGCATGCTAAAAATCCACGTGGAAACTACAGCTGTTGTACGAATCTTGCTTGAAATAAGTCCAAGTTTTATTGGAAAAACCACGGCAACAAATCTATCAATTGCTATCCATACCAAGCTTTGAACAGAAAACAAGAGAGACACTGAGCTTGTGAACATATACAACTTACCAAAACGCCACTCCCAAGGAGCCAGTGACGTGCCAGTGCCATGACTCAGTGACTATTTTAGTTATCTGATCAGAATTACAACCAGTGGGAAAAGCAGATCAGACACAGCCATGTTCACGATGAAATAGTTAACTGTGTTCTTCGTAAATCTCGACGTTTGTAAACGATGATGATTATAAAGATGTTCCCAAAAAAACTACCCAGTAAAATAAGACAATATGCAGAAAGTTGAGAAATTCTCGCTGCATTCGAATCGACTAAGATACATGTCCAGATTTGATGCCCAAGGCCTAGTCTCATTGCCAGTTACTGTGATTGTGGCGTTCTTTTTCCATGACATGATTTCTCTTTGGCTTTCCACCGCGTATTGTCGGCGCTAGCGTTTTAGATCAGGATCAGAGCGTTGATTGACATCATCAATCACAATTCAAACGGAAATTAATTTTTATTCTACCGGTTTCATGTCATCGGTCAAATGTTTAATTTAAAAAGCCATTGCAATTAAATTTCTAATAAAGAATGAAAGTCAGACTGAATCAGGCAGAAGATTCATTTGGTGAAAAACTGAAAGTAAAGGTTCATAGAGACAACATAACTGTGCATTTCATTCTTGTACTAAACAACACAATTTCTCCGCAGTGTGGGAGAAATTATTTTTCTGCCTTCTTTTGCAAACAAATAATTTCCTTGACCTCTTAGAGAGGAAGTAATTTGACATTTCAAGCATTAAACTTTAATAAAACTTAACATAAAAAGGGTTTCCCAGTTCAGAAACTTGAGTAATGCTAACAAGAGTGAATGTTCATAAATTAAGTCTTAAAGGATCAGACGGAGATCAGTAAGCTGCCATGATGCTTACCTTTCGCTAAGCTTCATATTTTGTGACCCTGGCGGCCTCCATAGGCCTCAAATATCTCGTAAAATCGCTCAAACGTCTTTTCGAAAATTCTCACTGAAAATGTTCTAATATCCCAAAATGTTTTCTAAATATCTAAAGAAACCCTCTAAATGTCTCGTGTTGTTTTGAAAAGAAACATAATTTTGATCATTTTTCTTGTAGTAATAGGAGTTGGGGAGGAAGATTTCGGCACTTCGATGTTATACTGAGGCATCGCCATTTGACAAATGGCTGCTTTAGCGCTATTGGTGACATGGAATACACTTTCTTGAGACTGGATTGTTAGAGGCATGAACTGAGTATTGTTTCAAGAAAATAGCGGGGAAAACACAGGGCTAGCTCAGTACAAAAAAGCCTGGGGATATAAATATTTCTAAATCATGATGCCTAAGATTTCTGCATATCTCAATGTTTTCTAACTACATCGGAAGCTTCTAAATATACCCCGCCGCCACGCCGCCCGCGAAAAAAAAAAAACATCTAGATAATTGTAGGAAGGCCTCATCGCCCCTAAACTCGATCAGGCACTGAATCAGTTTTTAAAACTGAAAAAAAAAAAAAAACAGGCAACAACACGATCGGGAATATTTTAGAATTTATTCGTCCGTTTTCTTCTCTTATTTAGTTGTCAATTGACAAGACGTATCGTACAGTCGAGAGCATTGTTTTACAAAATTTCCAAACATCTCAAAGTTCATTAAAAACTACTCCGCTGCGAGTCGTCTTTTAGATGTTTGGAAAGGTGGGAAAACACAGACTCAAGTCTTCGATATATTACATAAAAATCAATCTAATAAAAAAGGGAATTGGAATTTCCATTTTCCGCTCGTCTTCAAAAAGAAGGACGGGAGCTTGTGGCACGGGCCCCTTGTTGGCCCAGGTTTATTTGAACCTGATTAAGTCGTAGCGGTCCATAAAACACTATAAACTCAACCAAAGCACACACTTCAGTATTGTTTTCTGCTAATAAATGACAACGTTAATGTACTACTATTGAATAAAGACCTGCGTGACGCTTTCCATGCTGAAATTGGCAAGAAGTTATTTAGAAAATTGAAATGAATGTCTCATTTGGCATAAAACATGTATGTAAAACGCGTTAAAGTCCTTCTGTTTGTTATTCCGCGCAAAGCTTCCATTGTTAGTATTCTTAATTATTCTTAATTCTGAATTATTCCATGGTTATCGAAACGCCACGGAACAGTTTTGTCCTAAGAATCAAGTCAGAGATTAAAATACTCGCTATACATCATCAGTTCCAGTAAAATATCTTGTTGAAATTAACGCTCAATGTTCAGAACTAAGTGTTTGCAACAGTTTCACATGTTTGCGAGAAGTTTTCGTTTCCCTTAGAAGCTCGTTGTTGCTATTCTTCACTTAGGTTTTTCATCCCTTTTAGAGCACACGTGTTCTCATCTTGCCATCAAGTTATTGCTCCGCATTCTGTCGCAGGCATAAAATGATTTTCAATGCACGACGATAAGTTGAACAAATGACAAATTACTGGATTAATTGTAGAACATAGAAAAACATTAAGTGCGCTGGGCACTCAAATAATCTTAAAAAAAGAACACAAAACGTTTGCGGGGAAATAAGAATGAAGTGCAGTGTATGGAATCAGTTTCAGTTTTTGTTCATTTCTGAAAAAGAATTATGAATTCGCGAATGATTCATTTGGCTTAGAAAACAGAAGTATTAGTACCATTTAAATTGTCTTCTTTTCTGCTTCTTTTTCAAACAAATAATTTCCTTGACCTCTCAGGTTAGAGAGGAAGCAACTTGACATTCCGAGTAGTAAAACGTAATTAAAACTCAGCAGAAAAATATTTCCTTGCTGTCATTGAGCAATAGTTTCGTTATGGCAGATGGACTGAAGTTTAATTGTCAAAACGATCATTGGTAATCTGGTACAGTTGAGAACAACGGCAAGCTGCCATGATGGTTTAGTATAGCGGGTCGCAAATTTCCGCTATTAGCCGGTCGTGTATCTTTTCAAATAAAATGTGGCAAGCGTCCTCTTTGCTTCCTATACTGAGCTTATAACCTCGGTCCGACCTGAATCATTTCAAGGCAAACAAAGACGTAGTCTTATAGAATCGCTTGAGCGGTGAATTTCCGGTGGAGTTTCTTTCTGCTTTGATAGTGGCTATAAACAACTCGAGCTCGGAGTGATATCTAACGTTGATCAGTTCAATATGGAGTTACTCATTTGTCTTTATTATTGCATGTGTACTAGAATTACTCAAGACATGTACATTCGTTCACAAACACCAAGGAAGTTATAAGGTGACAAGAACATCGTTAATTCGCTATGTAATGCAACTGAAGGAGAAGGTCATTTGAACATGCCCTGTTTTAATTTTAAGTTATTTTATTTCACTGCAATTATATTAAAACAAGTTGTAAACAATATTGCAAACTAATAATAATATTATAATAATGATCACACCAATAAAATTAATGCAATGCTTCGTTTGGTTGTTTGTGATCTCGAAAGGCTAATGATAGCTTTCTCCATGTCGACTTGTCGTCTCATTAGATTTATTTCTGGGCATTTCGGCATCACACTGCCGTTCAGCTTTCTAAACGTTTTTCAATCCACGACGATAGATTTCAACAAATGAAAGACAAATTATCGGATTAGGTAAAAGGAAAAACTCGACGCAAAATATATACTCTCAGAATAACAGGAGATTGAAAAAAACATGATATCAACCGCCATTTTAATGGTTTGTCTTCTTTTTTTCGTGGTATGACGTTGAGCGTTTGAAGGGATGCCCACGAGGGCTTTCTTCTGCAGTTTTAAGATAATTGCTATCGCACTGTACAGAAAGGTCGTTACAACTAATGGAGTACTGATAAATGAAGAAAACGGAAACCAAACACATTCCACGTTTTGTGGAACTCAGTTCAAATGGTCTTGCCGAATTTTCTATGAAAGCAGAAGGTCATCAAATTTTCGCCTCAGGCTCATCTACGAGATTGCTGAGAGCAAACGTCTGAGTGCCTCCGTGGCATTCAGGACAAACTTTATATTTAGTGGTGTTTGCTTGTGCCCAAGTCTCTTTTGGTGCAATCTATACCGCCCTCATGTGTTCGTGTTCGAGGATAAACACTCGTCTGACTAGAGGCCTACACAGAAGTGAGTCTAACATTTATTAAACTGCCTTTCGTCATGTATGCTTTGCCCTTTTTTCACAGCAATCCTTGCAAGCCTGCCCTTGTATACCTGGTTACGTGTGCGAAATGAAGACTAGCAATACCTTCTGGGTAAAATGCGTGGCGACCGAAGGGGGAACTGAGTTAAAAATTTCCTTCAAGTCATTCTACTTTTTCAGTTGTGATTTTAATCTTCCCTTTCTTCATTTGACATTTGCATTTTCAATCAAGCAAAAAAATTTTGTTTAACCCTCTTAACATTTAATGACAACTTAAAAGATCTTGTTATTGCAACTAACTTTTAGCATGCTATGAAAAAAATAATAGTAATAATTTTCAGAATAAAGAGAAACTTCATACTTTTAATAAAAAGATAGGTCAGTCATACAGACAGGTGATAAAATAAAAACCTTCAAAATATGCTGAGTCAAGGTAAACAGATGGTATATTTAAAAAAGTAATCTTCAATTCTGGATTCGTGTTAAAGCAGACAGCCAATATACCTATTTCTTTGTGACGAAAGAGGCCAACCAAAATTAAATCAATGAAACTTTTACATAAAGCAAAGTACATAGCCGTTAGTGTGTATTAGAGAAATGCTTATCAGCATAGACTTCTTAATGGTTATTTTGTTAGGAGGCGCTTCGGAGTTTTTGTTTGCTGATGGGAAGGTCGCAAATTTCCTTCTTGTCATGTTTCTTTGGATGATCCAGATTGCAATCTTCCGTTTCTTTCATTGAGATTTGCATTTTCAATCAAGAAAGAAAATTTACCGAAACAGTCCTGACCTGGTTATTCAAACTACTTTTTAAAATGCTATGAAAACTCAATTTACAAATTTGTTTGAATAAACAGTAACTTCAAATTAATCAAGTAAATGACATCTCAGTGATCAATACAGCTCACAAAAAAAAACTTTAAAGATATGGAGTATAGTTACCTAAATATTGACGAGGCGTGAAGGTGACAGGAACAAATATTGCGCCAATATCCCACTGCTGACTTTGGGGTTCCAATCAGTAGGAGCAAACATATTGTTACTTCGCTCATCGCCAGTTAAAAACGTGCATGCTAACTTCTGGTTTATATTTTTCAAGAATCATGGATCAAGGACCCTACCAGACAATACGAGCAACAGCTTGTACATCTTCTCTACATGGAAATGACTACATGTACTCACTAACAGCTTTAAATGTGATTTTGGCGATCACAGCATCTCTTGGAAACGCCCTAATCCTTGTTGCTCTTCGAAAGGATTCCTCGCTTCATCCGCCATCAAAACTCATGTTTCGATTCCTAACAGTCACGGATCTCTGCGTTGGCCTTCTGTCGCAACCGTTTTATGTCATTCAGCTTGTTTCGATAACACACGAACGAGTAAAACTTTGTTATACCATGGTGAGCATCAATGAAATAACCATTTCAGTTTTTTGTGGAGTGTCTTTATTTACATTGACTGCAATAAGCGTAGACAGGCTTGTTGCTTTGCGTTTAGGCTTAAAGTGCACGAAAGTCTGGCAAGTGATAACATTGAGGCGAACGCGAGGAATACTGATCGTCATTTGGATCCTAAATATTTCTATTTTATGTTTACGACGATTTTGGAAGTATGTGTTAATCTCCAAGGTGATTTCTGTATTGATTTACAGTTCTTTGGCGATAGCAGCTTTCAGTTACTTAAATATCTATGTGACACTTCGTCGTCATCGCATTGAACTGCAAGACGTTGCTCGGCAAGGCAAACTAAGCAGAAGAGGGATGAGTCCTCTGAACATAAAGCAATACAGAAAAACTGTGTCCATGGGATTGTGTGTTCAGTTAGTGTTAGTAGCTTGTTACCTCCCTTACGGTGTGGCTGCTGCTATGACGACTCCTAAAGCCTATTCGCCTTCGCGGAATCTTGCTGTTAGACTAGCAATCACTCTGGCATTGTTAAACTCATCTCTGAACCCGATTCTCTACTGCTGGAGGATCAGAGGTGTCCGAAAGGCAGTGAAGGACATAATCAAACAGTGGTTTAGTTGCTCTAGCTGTAGAAAGTGACTTGCGTAAAATTTTAAATTGCAAATCATGGTAGCAATGTTCTCTGTATGGTACCCAGGCTACGTTATTCAAAGGTGTAAAAACGTGGCTACCCTTATATACGTTTGCTTTGTCCATGCCAAGGGACTCCTCAGAGAACTTTAGGCTTACTTGTGAAACACCGCGTTTGAAGTCCGGTTACCATCGAAATGATGACCTGATTGGAATTGCAATTTTTTGTAAGAAAGTATTAGCAAATTTTCTGCAAATTAGGAATTTATAGCAAACCAGTTGGCTACTTACAAGCGTGGCCGAGGATTTGAACTCGGGGCTACCGAGAAACAAATGCCGGTAGTGGTCAGAGCGGGACTCGAACCCCGGACCGCTGGATTGCGAGTCCGACACGCTGACCACTTGGCCACGCTGTCTCCAATAAATGTAAAATGTAAAACTGAAAAATGTAAATCTTATTTATAGTGGACATGCACTTAGCTTGGCACTAAGCATTAGCTAGTTTACAGGCATGCCACTGAATCAAATATTTCAAATAAACGTAACAAAGTTAAAAATCCCAAATGGCAGGAGGCAGACCAGTTGGCTGTTTACAAAGCGTGACCGAGGATTTGAACTCGGGACTTCCGAGAAACAAATCCCGCTAGTGACAGGGTGGACGCCTTGAACCCGGGACCTCCGGATTACAACACCAACGCCCTAACCACTCGGCCACGGTGCCACCAACTTGAAGGAATAATGAGCTTAAAGTTAACTATTGTTTACTATTTGCAAAGTGCTACCTATACTACCAGAAAATGTATCAGAAGGCTTGTAATATTACTGAATTTGTATTATAATTGGAACAAAATTGCTTATTGAGAGTCGTCTTAAAAGAAGACTTCTTGTCTGAAAATGCTTTTGCACTTTAGCACGTCTTGTAAGTGATTTCGCTATCTGTTATAGCGCACTATATACACTATTTTCTACACTATTTTCTGTATTATTCTAGTTTTACCTTTACGTAATTCTCTACTTAATCTTTTGTAAGTAGTTTGTCCTTCTTTTTTTCCATTGTGTGTTAAAAAATTTAGTATTGGGTTGTAAGTAATGTAAATAGTGTACCGTATCTTTTTGTAAGTAGTGTAATTGTTTATAAATAAATACAAAGAAAAAAAATTGACCTGTTTGCCACCATGATTTTGATGCTAGCAAGACTTCAAACGCAACTTTTCAGGAGTTATTAACTGAAAGGTCTCTGACGAGTCCCTTGGCAGGGACGAATCATAGCTAAGTAAGGCCGGCCATTGAGTTAATTACCTATTTAAGAAATACTAAAAATATTCGATTTCTTGATCACGTGTGGGTACAGCATTAACAGAGGAGATCCACTTTTAGGCTTGGCTGGTGTAATACGTATACAGTGGCTTTTGAAGGAAGCAAAACACCAAAGAAGTTAATAAACCGAAAATAAACACGAATTGACACCACTGACGAAAATGTTCAATTAAAGAGTGACATATTGTACGTCCGTGATGTAGGTCCTGCAATATTTCCGAGAGTACCATTAAAATGTTTTGCGAATTATTGGGAAAATATGCAGAGTGTACGTCTTTATCAAGGATCGACCATGTCATGTTTCTTTGGAATCAAGACTGCAATCTTTTCTTTCTTTAATTGAGATTTCCATTTTGAATGGAGAAAGAAACATTGTTAAAACAGTCTTTTAAGACCTGGTTATTGAAACTAACTTTTAAAATGCTATGAAAATAAATTTAACAATTTGTTTGAACAAAGGGTAACGTAATAGTTAGGTAAATGACATCTCAATCATCGAGACAGCTGGCCAAAAAAATAAAGATATGGAGTATAGTTAGTTAAATATTGGTAATATGCCATCCGGAATAAAACTTTGACGAGGCGTGAAGATGACATGAACAAATATTGCGCCAATATCCCACTGCTAGCTTTGGGTTACAATCACGTTTTTCAGTAGGAGCAAACATCCGTGTTGTCACCTCGCTCATCGATCACCAGTTTAAAAAAAACAAAACAAAAAAAAA
>JAHPZR010038865.1:10000-27374 GCA_019787425.1 Platygyra sinensis | reverse complement strand
CTCTTATGTCAAGATCAAAACATTGTGCTAAACAGGTTTACTTATAATAGTTTCTTTTTTGAGGAATTAACAGTGCACTGTACAGTTCTTCTGTCAGCTTTTTACATAAACTTTGCTGCAGTGCTTTCTTTACTATGCCTTTCAATGTTGTGAACTAAAATCCTAACGTATGATTGCTTTTTTGCTGCCATCAGGTATAATTATAATGACAATCAGCAAACCTTGAAAAATGAAATTTTCCAGTCCACCCATTGTGATAACCTTCTGATTGCCTTGAATGCAAATTAGGCTGGCAGGAAGCTGTATTTGTGTTGAGGTTATACATTCTGTTTTACCCTCATGCTGTCATCTTTTGGATGGTACCAGACGGCAATATTCAGATAAAAACATTAAGTAGTGTGCACTAGAATCTAGCATGCTGATCATTGAGAAGCTTTGCTCTGATCATCTCGGGAGAGATGATGATGTTACAGCATATTCAAGGGGCAGTTACAAAACTGAGCGACATTGGCTATGCTGTCAAATAAACATGGCTTTGGTTTTGGAATGAAATTTCCCATTATTCTTATGACATCTTCAAGTTTGGCACCACAGAAGGTTTTTGCATTGTGGTGATTGTAATAGCAGTTTTTTAAATATATTAAGAAGTTTAATTTTCTTTTCAAGGTGATGTTTTTCCTAACTGAAAGTGAAAGATTTCAACCACCTATTAAGATACGCAGGTAAGGAAGGGACTCGTACTTCAGTCCACTTCAGTACTACATTGACGCCTCTATATTTTGTGTTTACTTCAGATGTAATTGTGACAACTTTTTGAAAGAAATCTGCATGTCGTCAAGCACAGTGGCCATGCTGGGGACTATTGGCCCTCAGAGGATGTTGCAGTACAGAGCTTGCTGTGCATGGTCTGTACAAGAATCACTGAGGGCCAATATTCTTAAGGGCCATTATTCAGCATGGTTAAAGAAAGCTTGATCAGTAAAGAGTTTATTAATTGGCACTTGGGCCTAGAACTTGCCATCTGTAGAAAACAAAAATATACATGACTTAGGAAATAATTCCATGGAAACTGTGAATAAAATTATGGCAAAATCTCAAACAGGAAAGAACTAATCAGAATGCTCAGATTTACCCCAAGACTACCTTGTCAAGAAATACTAATAAATCATTTACTAAAAAGAAATGTATTAGGCAGTGGACCATCATAAATATTTTAAGCAATTTGTTAACATCTGGCTTGTTTGGTTTATATCAGCTGGTTTTTAACTGTAAAGAAACTCTTCAATTACAATTTAGAAAATTTTCTTATTTCTGGATGTTACTTCTTTGCAGAGTTCTTCACCACACATATCGACTTGTGTGTTTAAGGTCCACAACACCTGAGGAACTGTATGCTAGGAAGGTAAAATTGTTTAGTCATCTTAACATTTATTGATTCTGTAGTGTTGTTTCTTCATATACCGGTAACATCTACCTTCAGTTCTGAAACCCTCTTTGAGTTATTTTTTTGTAAAAAAAATAATATACCTCTTCGTCAATGAGTCTGGGCTATGCTATCATCAGGTCAGTGGATGAGTGAGTGAGTGATGTATGTATGTATGTCACACCAATCAGATTGGAGTTACTATATTACACAACCAATAAAATTGCTGCTTTGGTGAATCATGTGTGGAGATTTCATCCTGAATTTAGAACGAAAATCTTTGTTTTTCTACAGTGAAACAGAAACAGGTATTCTTTTATTGGCCTTACATGTATTCTAGCATCTCCAATGCTTTGTTTTTTATGGTTGAGCCCAGGACTTTGTGGATGGGTTTCAAAAGAGTTCAGGATTTGTTCATCTGCTTATGAATCATAGTCTTTGTCATACACTATAAACATGTCATCAAGGCTTTGCCTCAGGGCTTTGCTTTTGCGTGATGTGAAATTCAAATGAAATGAGTCTTAATTAGCTACTCAGTAGCTTGGTAAATTCTAGGACAGGAATGTTTGGTTTTAGTGCAAAATAAACCATTGAGATGGTGAGGGGGCTTTTGTCTGTGATTGAATTCACCAGGCTCCCATGGATATCAGTTGCATTACATGTACTTCATGAAAAAAAAATTCTGTCTAAACCATTTATCAGTTTATGTTTGCGCAAAATGTTTCAGTTTGTGAGTGCAAGGTTCAAAATGGTAGTGCTATTCAGGTAGCTATTTACGTTCCTTGAAATCAAAAACACTTCAAAAACCAAAGAAATTATGGATGGCTAGTTATGAATGAGAACACTGATGAGGTTTGATTTTTTTGTTGCAGATAAATGTAACATGGTACTGGTATTTTTATTTCATTGTTAGTTGCAGGTGGTAACTGACAATTTTGTTTTTGACGCATGAGCAGTTGCAATTAGAACTGATGAATCAGTGACTCTTGTTCACACCTTCAGAATAAACAAAGAAGATAGCGGCAATCTAGCAGCATGTCCAGAACCTTGAACTTGATATAAATTCTTTGACATCTCTTTTCTTAGTGTCAATGGGAATTCTTAGCAGAGATTTTCTTGGCTTAATGTATGGAACATCTTCAAATATTCCTGAAGACTCCCTGAATGGAAAATTAATTAGATTAGACTTTGAGGTGACACGTCTTTTCGTTTTGAAACAATTTCTTTGCGTAGTTCAAAAAGGTTAACTTAGGTCTCTCATAAAGTGACAAAACTATTTCTGTAATTGACTTTTTATCACCAAAACAACTCTCAGGTATTGTTAGTTAGTTAAATAACACTGTTGACCTGCTCCTATAATGTTTTCTCATTTAAATGGGTTTTGGTATCAATATTAATTTGAGGTGGTTTTGTAGAATATCTGAACTGAAAAAAAAAACTATGAGTTTTGCTAGCAACATGCCAAATTGGGTCTTGTTGATATTTTTGTTTTCCTCATAAAGGTCTATGACATGAAATTCTTGTTTAATTTATTGAAAACATAGGAGTGATGTGATTTTTCTTGATTTCTGCAAACAAATGGTATTAAGTTGAATATCTAGTGAAAAATGGAATTTGATCAATTTTTTATTTCAAAAATTATTATTATAATTTCATTGATAAACAAAAACTAATCCAGTTATCACATCGTCACATCTGACACGTTGAGTCATGGAATAGTGTGTTATTACACTGTATTCTGTTGCCACCTTTGCCATTAACAATAACACCACTTCAAATTAATACACAATGATATTGGTTAATGCGACTGAGAAACATTTCAACAAGAAACCACAGTACAATTGTTTTCAATGACTTAGTCTAGAAAGCTGGTGCACTAACATAGAACAAACGCCTCTAACAGATGTCAACAACTACTGGCACCTTACAAATGACTCACAAACACTATTCACATGACTCTGAAGATGACTTTCTGCTCAGGTTGTTGAAACATCAGTCATCAACAATGCTGAGTTCTTTTTGGAACTACCCTCACCTGGACAATCAATACAAACTAAAGATTGTTTTGTAAGCTACACCAACAAATTCTAATTTTTTGTGTGCTGTACATCGTAGCCAAGCAAACTTGCGGCACACTTGTATGCCTATGTTATGACATTGAAATTTAGATTTTTTGGTACTTGGCAGTTCTAAGTTTCTCTGAAATTATGCAAACTTTGTTATGTTTTGTCAGATTGAACATGAGGAATATGGCGAAGCATTAGTCCTTGCACAGACATACGGATTAGACAGCGACTTGGTTTATCAGAAGCAGTGGAGGAAATCCAGGTTTTCTGTAGCCTCAATTCATGACTACCTAGTAAGTGATCAATGATGAGAATTTTGCAATGGTTTATTTGAAGGTTTTTAATGCAAGATGATACAGATGTTCATAATATATCTCACTCTGAGAGCAGGTGAGTTGAACCAAATAGAAGGGGGTTTCTCAAACTCATTAATAACTAATCAAGTTTAAACAAGGAAACCATGACCATGATAGTGTTTAGATACCTTACTGTTTTCTTCTTAGTTTTAGTTTTGATTGAGAAGATATTTCAAACACTCAAGATAGTGTTCAACCACATTTCCAGACACCTCGCAGTTTGTTTGAAATACTCCACTGTGCGCCAACTGTGGTCTTTCATGTTGGATAATACATCATGGCTGCACAGGGTTGTCTAGTCTAGTGCTGAAAATTATCATCGATTACAGGTGATAGGTTATTGTGGTGTCATTGCAGAGTAAAGTTAAGAATCGTTTGTGGGTTCTGAATGAATGTGTGGAGAGAGTACCAGAAGACTATGAAGCTGCAAAACAGCTACTGCGCTATGGTCTTCTTGGAACAGATGCCAAGGTAGTGGATGCTGTGGGTCATGAAAAAAGGCCCTTGCCATTTATTATAAAGGCAAAGGAAGATGAGCTTGAGGATGATGATGAAAGGAAGAAGAAACATAAAGAGCTTGAGGAATCCTTAAAGTTTGTAAGGTACTGCTCAAACATGAAAATCAGTACATCAAAGAAAACATCTGATATAAGTAGCCCTAGTCATTGTTCTGTCTTACTTAGAGATAAACAGAGTAGTTAAAAAAAAGTACCGGTATGTGGTTTAGGTCAGAGCATCAAGCTCCTTTTGAGTTGAGAGCTGAGCTCAAAAGAGGTTTGGTACATGTTTATACCAAGGGTTTTATTAAGGGCTGGGCACCAAGCAAATTGTAAGGATGATTTTGCCTGCCAGGTTTGACAATTTAGGAAAAGTTTTTTTGTAAAAAAGTTCAGTTGAAAATGTTTTGCCCAATATTTTGAAAACCAATCTCCTGCTGAAAACTTCAATGAAGCCTCTTGGCCGGGTTGTTCAAAAACCGATTAATGTTAACCCAGGGTTAAACATTAACCAAAACATTATGTTTCCTTATTTAAAAATGTTTTCACCTCTAATATTTGGTGTACTTGGGATTACTACAGCTCAAAACTGAAGGGCAAAATAAACAGAATGCGTTGCCAAAAAGTTACAAAACTGAAATCAAAATTCTAGCAAACCCTGGGTTACCTTAGACCGGCTTTGAACAACCCAGCCCTGATATACATGTGTGTGGGGATACATCAGCACCCCTAGATAATCTGCCAGTGTCATGAACACAATACAGTCGACTCCCGATAACTCAAACCTTCAGGGGAAGTGGGAAAAGGCTCGAGTTATCGGAGGTTCGAGTCATCGAGGTTAAAATTAGTATAGGTAATCAAATGATTTCGAGTGCAATTTGGAATAAATAAGCACGAGTAAATTTTTCAAAGATTACAAAAAATTGCACGAGCCTGTAGGGCGAGTGCAATTTGTAGTCTTTGAAAAATTTACGAGTGCTTATTTATTACAAATTGCACGAGAAAAATCATTTGATTACTTGTTAATAATATACAAGTAACAATTTCTGTCATGCTTCAGTATTTTGCGTGACAAATGGAGGCAACAAGCTACATCAACTTTATTGGATGAAAATTTGACAGGTGAATTCAAGCGTAAAAATTCATTCACTCTCTCCAAGTCATGTATGAAAACTGAGCAGTTTCTTTTTACAGTTAAAAGCAGTCTTTACTCAAAGTTGAATTGAAGAACTTGACCACAAAGCAGAGGAAAAACTCCCTGCGGTTTTGACACGGCTTTCTTGCCAAATGTTTTTTGAGTGGTTGAACCTGGCCGTGGTACAAGTTACTTTGACCAAAATACCGAGAAACGAAGCTAAAATCTACCAAGAACGGAATTTCTTAGCTCTGAAGGACATCTTTTTCACCTCTCCTGGTTGCTTCCAGACTTCAGCTTCTTCACTGGACGTTGTACAGGTTAGATTTGCCTGAAGCGTTTACCGGGTTTTGTTAGGGAACGACCTTTCTAATCTCTCAGCTCGCTGTTTCAGTTCTTTCACAAAAGTAGAATGCTTGCACTTTTTGTCTTAAAACGTAAGATGTGGCCGGTTCTTAGGACGTCTTGTTGGGTCCTTCTTCGCGTTTTATTTCGTGGTGCTCAAGAATTTTAAAATTTACTTCTTCAACGGGTATTTTGTAATGTAGTCGCGATCAACGCCGGCATATTTTCATTCACTCAAGCTGAAGTTTATGTTAAAGTTTTTGTCCTCGCGGCTTTTGTGTACATCTACTTCACTTTCACTAGTTTAGAAGTTGTTGTTGAGCTTTACACTTTGCTTCATTATGAGGTAATTGTATTGAAATGAAGGTAAAGAGTTTCAATCTTCTTTTAATTTTTGTCCGCCATTTTGTTTGTCGGGAGCTCAAAGTAGGAGCTGTCAATCATTTTCAAACTAATTACACTTTTTTGCACTCAATTACACATTTTTGCACTCAATTACACTTTTTTGCACTCAATTACAATTTTCTGCACTGATTTGGGATTAATTGACATGTTCTTAACCAATCAGAATGCAGAAATTGTTGCTTGTATATTATTATACAGAAAATGGCCTGAAAATTACTTTGAGTTACTGGGACATTCGAATTAACAAGGGTTCAATTGGGAGTCAACTGTAGCTTTTTTTGCACCAGTTATTTTTCTTATTTGCATGATAATATAATCCAGTGTGAAAGCGAAGAAATTTCAGGTAATTTTGTAGTGTCTGCCCGAAATTGCTTTGTGTGAATGTTGATATTTGTTACAATGCAAATAAGAGAAATTAAGCGTGAAAAGGGCTATTAATCATCACTCGCAGTATGAAGAAAAAGGCAAGAAGTGTCCCCTATGGACAGTATTTCATTTTATCTATCTGAGTAATTCAGATGTATATATGTAGTGCATGGCATGGTAGAATTCTGAAAAAAGAGTTATTCAATTTGGATCCATTGAGAGACATTCAGTTTGATCATCCATTGTTTGGTTTAACAAGAGTTGTTTTCTGATGTGTATCATCTTTTGGATTACGAGTTTCTCAGGTTGCCTTCTAATTTATGCACACGATGATGGGTAGTCTACAGTCAATTTTTTAATATATATTCCTAAACCATTTCACTGATATTCATTTGAAGTAAATCCTATTTTTTCTCAGTTTCAATCTGGAGCAAAGAGACATTTGTATGTACCGTCTGAAGCTTCTTCAATACCTTGATCGTCTCTCTACCTATGAAGTTATTTTAGGTGGAGTCCACATAGCTCATGAGGAGTACTGCCACACCTTCTTTGAGAGATTTAGAGAGCTGAACATTATTCAAGCTGCTGTGGAGTATGCCAGGGTATGTTCACTATGCATTGCACTGTATGAGCATTATTCTGCTTCACTAAAATAATAAAAATTACAGCTGTAATGAAGAAGGAAAGAGACCTAAAATTCAGAGAATAAAAAAAATGAATCAGATGAAGAAAACCTTTAGAAATTGAAATTGGTGATTTTAAGGCACTTTAAATTTGCTTGTGATAACTGAGTGAAACAAAAGTCAACAAAGAAATCTATGCATATTTTTTGGCCAAATGGAGAACATTGTTCCTCTAGTGCTGATATTACTGAGCAAATTTTTAGTGATTTTTGTTAGATTCCTGTATGGTATGAGCTTGACAAAGCAGTCGCATACATGCCCAGTACACCCGATCTGTACCAGAGATGCCAAAATGGGTGGCGGTTCATGATGGGTTGTGATGACTTGCAAACAACACAAATAAACAGGCAAAGAAGTGTAACAATATTTCTCATTCTAAAATAATGATGCCACAAACATTCATATAAATGTGGAGGATGACGCTCGATTGCTGACATGTCGCAAACTGACAAACTGTAACAGGTCGTGGAACTGTTACCAGTTTGGCAACCCATTGCAGACTGGGTGTATTGGACAACCCTCAGCAATGGACAATCGACATGTTCTCCCACCTTTCCCCATGTAACTTGGGGTGTATGTACCACTGATAAGCATATTGCGATGGAAGCATTCTATGATTCGTATACTCATAAAACAGCATTTTGCAGTACATTACAATGCCAACATTATTGTGTTATTTTTCAGGAAGGGAGGTGCGGTGGCCTTGTGGTTAGTGCGCTCCTCTCTTGAGTGAGCGGTTCAGGTTCGAGCCCTGGCCAGGATATTATGTTGTGTTCTTGTGTCTCTCTCCACCCAGGAGTATAAATGGGTAATGGCGAATTGTTGGGGAAGCCTAACAAATTGTGGGAAGTGACCTGTGATAAACTAGCATCCCTTCCAGGAGGAGTAGAAATACTCCTAGCTGCCTCATGCTACAGAAACCGGGATAAGCTCCAGCAGCTATGAGCCAGTTGGCTACAAGGGCTCACTTTACTTCACTTTCTTTTTCAGGAAGGAAACTGGGAAGCATTGGATGCAATCTTTACATATCATGGTCAAGAAACACTTCTTCACAGGCTTGCTATTCTTTCTAACTTTGATGAGACTCTGTCTCCATCTGAGTATAGATCTCTTCTTCCTGAGGCAGGGTAAGTGTTCACATTACCCAAAATTTCTACTTGGGTTTAATAACTTTCTTATAATTTTGTTGAGTGAAGATGACTACCAACTGGTATATCAAAGCTTTTTTATTATTATTATGACTTGGCTGATCACCCTTGTGATGTTTTCTTAAATGATGTTGTAGAATGTAGAATGATAATGATAAACAAACCCATTGGATGGACCTCAAGGAAAAGGACTTAATTTGACTAACAATAGATAGATTGAAACTTGCTAGAACCAACCAATATCTGCTGACAAACTTAACAGGAGCCAATACAATAATTACAGCTTAACTACTGACATTATTGTTCCTGAATTTTTTTTTGTATTATACTTGGTCATGAATTTGTTTCTAAGGAAGGTTTCTAACCATCATATTTTAAGGATAAGCTTTTTGCACAGACTTATAGCACCATTGAGTGACAGCTTATTAAAAACTACCCAGACCCAGACAATCCCCAGACAATCACAGCATACAAGCTACTGACAGTCCTGGCTTCAAACCATTTACCTTGAAACTGAGAATTTTCGAGTTGTTTTTCTTTTAGTGAACTGCGTGATAATAACTACTTGCCACCTGCAATGTGCTTCTCCGTTATGCTGTAGAATTGTTCAAACCAGTTCGTTTCTCACATAGTGTATGCCACTTTTGAATAGGACACAAGAACATTTAATTAAATTCTTGTAAGACAGCGCTGAGGGTGTTAAAAATTGTTCCATGACCAGTGGAAAAACACTTTTTTTCTGAGGTTTCATTGGTCTCAAGATCTTGCATGTGATTTCTCACAACACAATGAACATTCCCTTGGAAGAAGGTGGTTACACCCCTATTATGCTGGCAGCAAGTCTTTTGCCTGCAGTTCTTTTTTTTTCTTGTGGTATAGTCATCATCGTATGTTATTGTTTTAGGTACTCATCAGATGATCCAGATATTTTAGAATGGGATGAGAATTCCTGGAGAGATTCTGACTGGGTGGAGCAAACTAAGTGCAA
The DNA here is from genome assembly GCA_019787425.1 of Platygyra sinensis. NCBI lineage: Eukaryota > Metazoa > Cnidaria > Anthozoa > Scleractinia > Merulinidae > Platygyra > Platygyra sinensis. The sequence continues at coordinate 17,962 of JAHPZR010038865.1, read as the reverse complement.
ACAAGCTTTAGGTTGGGATGACAGTGGAGACCCAGCAGAATTTATTTACCTTGAGAATCCTGATTTACAACAGTACAGGTGGGTAAGGGCATGACCCTTAATCAGTGTCACATGTGACTGTTTCTCAATTCTGGTTTTAAATTCACACAGTGATTTAGGTGTCTGTAGATGCATTCAAAGAAAATGGAAAATTTGTTTAAGCTTGATGGTTTTTTTTAAGTTGCACATGGTGGAAAATAATTTTATCCATTTGTTCACAGAGACAGTTAAACCCATTATTAGGTCTTCCAAATTGCACAGTAAATCCTCTAAAGGAATATCCCTCTTCATTTTGCTTAGTTAATTATAATAGTGATGGTAGCTTGAAGTGGCAACTGAATCAGAAGTGTTTATAGAACTGCTCGTAAATCAATTCAGTATTAGAATATAGCAATTAACTCTCCTCACAACACCATAGCGTTTAGACAGTGTAATTCCCTTGGTTCTATAGGTTTTCTGTTCAGAGGTTAATTTTGTAAGCATCACTGCAGTAATTGCAGTGAGTAAGGGAAAATATACTTATGCTACATTAAATTAAATATTTTAACTAGCTAGACATGTTGCTTGTCATTGTCTAGGTGTAAGCTTTCTTCTGAGGTTGTGACACAGTGGTACAGGAACAGAGCCAGTGAGATGGAATGCCTCTCCAAGCAGGTGGTTGATTTGTCCTTTGCTTGTGAATACTCTTCATACTAGTGGATGGAATCCATGTAATGTAATAAGGGATGTATCCAGAAGGAAAAAGAGTTTGCCATGTGCATTATGTCATTGCACAAACAGTAGGTTGATTTTGCCAATACTTATAAACATGTGTACCTAATCGTATGTTTTTGGTACACTTAGGCAGCAAATCAGGCGAGATTGGTCCAGCCATGGTTTGTACATGTATTTTGATGAGACCAACCGAGCCTGATATGCCGTCAAAGTGCACTTAAAAAGGTACCATTAAGTATTTACCCCACCCAACAATGACCATGATGTCATAGCCACACATGAAGTCAGATACTGCTTCTGAATGGTTTAAGTCTTGCAATAGCAACGCGCACAGATGATGTCACGAAAATTTACCCCCTGGTGTGACTCAGACAAACAAACTATTCCATGGGCTACTTCTTTGAGAGCGACATATGGAACAACAGCGCTCGTGAACTCTTCAGCGCGATACTCTGCGATTAATTTCACAATTTGATGGCCTCTCTGGCTCAAAATGTTGGAGAAAACCCATGACATGTACCGTGGAATAATAAAAATACGGAGCTTGAAGGAGGGCGGCAAAATATGATGGGCTTCTCATGTATGAAGGCTGTTTATGAACACACTCCTTACCTTCATGGCAGAGAAAAATATTACTATTGTGCCCCACATTCAGGTGTATCACCCACAAGAAAGTCGGCAAGCCAGCTAGAGAAATATGTGATACAGAAATAACCGTAGATCCGATCAGATTCGTTGCATTGCCGTGATGAAGCTGACCTGCTCCATCTTTGCAAATAAAAAAACAGTTTTAGCCAGCGCTATTTAGTACACGTATCGTGCCAAACATAGCCATGATGTCTGCTCACTGTCACAGATTTGTTTATGTGGTTGGATAAATGGCTCTATTAAAATCATCGCCCTCCAAATTGCCACACAGTACACCAAATTCTGCTCTGAATTTGGAATTGTCTCAGAGATAATAATTATGTACATGTCCTCCGGTTCTGTCGTATTCATTTGAGCGGACGGCTCAGGTGGTCGAGTTTGGGAATTTCTGGCAATACGTCGACAGATAAGTCTTCTCTTCAAGACCAGGAGAAACAACAGATAAGTTTCTTCGTAATATGTTTCACTGTGAAGTATTTTCACGTTGATCGGCTATTTGCAACCGCCGCGCTAAAACTTCTCGACTTCCGATTCCTGCAGGTTTTGGGATCTCGTCTGCCTGTCACTGCGGCTTTGTAAGACCGTCGTTCAATTTGTGACATTTATCCTCTGTTCTGGACATCTCGGAATCTTTTTTACATTACCCATAGCAGCAGTGTTCGCTTTTTAACATTATTTAAGCTATCCAAAAACCTCGACCACCAATCTTTCCTTTTTTGCCTGATTTTCTGGTCGAGAAGTCAACGCGCTCATACAAAACCTTCTATCGGACTGTAATTCTTGTCTGAGTCATGTGGGGGGTCTCTGGTGATGTAATCTATTTTTAAAAACTGTGCGCGTCGCTATTGGGTATATACAGGACTATTAGAGTGGTTTTCAATAATTGATTGTCGTTAAACCAAAACCAAAGTAATTACTCTAGCCAATCACAAAGAACACAGACAATACAGTGGACCAATCAAAACTCAAAGTAATTACAGGTAGGTGACGCAAAGCGCGGGAAAATGCATGCGGACGCGTCACGATTGGTTTTGGTTTTACTTCTGATTGGACGAAAAAGTGGCACGAGTTTTTTAAGCCAATCATGTAGCGTAGTTGATGCAAAACCATTTCCTTTTCGACACTCAAATGAAAACCGCTCTAATTTAGGATTGTAGTTAAGTAACAAAGTTTTTTTTGCTCAAAATTTTTCATAGTGTAGTAAAGGTCTTGCAGCATTAGCAGTAGCTGGAAAATTTCGACATGTCAGTGGGCAGCAGAAACATGATTTGGTGTTGTATTATTTCTATGGATAGGTTGAAAATTCCCTGGAACTAATAAAACTTGGAATGGAAAGAGGCATTAAGGTAAATCTTCTAATTTTCAGAAACCAATTTTCAGATATTTTAGAATTGAAACTAGTTGTGCTTTTATTAATCCATTTATCTCTTGACTGTTAATCTAGGGGCTTGGAGATCTTCATGATGACCTTGTTACGCTTGAAGTGTTAGTTTATGAGGTAGGTTTCATTCACATGGTCACAGTCACTGCTTCTATAATATAACCGACATAGCCAATCCAACTTTATGCTACAAAGGTGTTTTAAAATTTCCCTTTTATTGGTAAAGTGGGATTGTCATTACAGTCTTTCCCATAAAACCGTGAACACCAGAGAAAATTTCTGGAATGTTTATTGTTTCACGACCAATCAGAAGCTCGTTGGAACCACAAAAGATAACCGCCAAACCGCAGTATGCATTAGTCACGACTTGATTCATAACAATGAGCTGGCTTTTTCTTCCAACGAACTGGCTTTTCTTCCAGGACTAACCTTCAAAAACCAAACTACCAAATTCGGAATAGACCTAGAAGCGAGTGTAAATTGTCAAAATTTACAACGGTACAAGTTTTCGGATGAAGGCTTCTCAGCTACCAAAAAAATACAGATTGAAAATCACCAATCACAGCCAACTAGCATGACCCTTTAAAATGCACGTGAAGCACACCGGTCAGCCCCGCTTCTGATTGGTTCGTTATTTTTCGCTCTCAGATGCGATGTCTAGCCTTGTCTGAACCTATCTACTTGATTCAACATCGCTTTCCCATAATATGTCACGAAACATATCATTCATATCTATTATTTGTACATAAATAAGCTGAAATACAAAAAGAACAATATTATATTTCAGTATTTGAAAATGGTAAAATTGAAGATTTGTCATGGAAGAAAAAGCCAGAGATATTTTCCCTTTTCTATAGATAGTTGACAAAAAAACTTGTTTGAAAACTTCTTTCTGGTTTGAAAAATTCAACCCAGTTTGAAAATTTAAACTAGTTTAAAAAAAATTAAACCAAAAAAAAAAAAAAAACCCACAACATCTACATCTACTGTAAGAAACTTCCTATTAACAGGAGGTTCTATACCATAGGTGGACCCCTCCCATAAAGGGATGATGCCTTTTTAACAGAGTACTCTTAAAAGTTAATGTTGCTTTATTTATTAGATGAGTGAGAAAATTAGTTAATTTTTTTTATTGACTAAGACTAAAAGCAGGTACATTTATTTACACCATACTGCCACAGTAATGTTTGTGCACTTGTTGTAATCTCAGCCATACAGTAGTACTCATATGAAAGCTTGTGAGTTTTGAGATATTATTTTAAAGGCAAGTGCCATTTTGAGAGAATTTCTGAACCTGTTGTAGAGTAAATCTGTTATTGCATCTGTATTCTTGTGATTACCTTATAAACTAATCTTGATCTTTGCTTATTTTAGAGTTGTGCAGACGTATATCTCAGTTTGAAAACATTTCAAAGCACGACAGAACTGGACAAGCTAAGGATGCTACTTAAGAAGGTACATATATGTGGGTAGATTTATTATCTACTTTGTACACACATGCTTTGCACTTTTGAACAGGGAAAAAGTACAAAAAAATTGGAAATAAAATAGAATATAAAATAGGTATAAATTAAATAGGTTTAAAATAGACCATATTTTCTTAAGGGTGTGTAAGTTATTTTCACAGAAAATTGTTCTCTAGTTTCAGTAAAGATCACTTACCGGTAATTGGTTACAACCATTTTTGTCCATCCATGAAGCATGACAAATTTAGTGCTTACTTTTACTTTTCAAATGTTGAAGGTCTTGTCAGTGTGTCAATTTTGACCAATGAAACATTGACAGTTTAAGTTTTTAACTTTGGGACATTTGTGGTACCATTCAAACATGTTCTGTTCACCTGATATGCCAAAAGGCAAAAGACACATTATTTATTGTAGTTGGAAATTTTTAAGTTGTTTATTATTTCGATTAAAAATTGGTAGTAAAATTAGTATGTTATCATACAGGCTGACATTTTGTGCAAATCACCAAATACAGTATATCTCTGACTATGTTTCAACACTGCATAATAATTATCATCTATGCCTGTATTCAAATATATGACTCATTTGCCAGTCAAATATTTGAATGCGGTTGTAGATCGTAATACACACTATTTAACTCATTAGTGAACATTGTGTCAGTAATATTCAAACAATTTATTACAAGTAAGCAAATTATCAGAAGCTAAGAGAAGATTGATACTGGGTCTTGTAGTGTTATAAATAAGTGGTCGCTAGCATAACAGGAAATGCAAGAGCAGTAACAGTATTCACAAGGCTGCCAGGCTTACATGATGACCTTTAAGGCATGTCTAAAATGCCTCCTGACTGATTAGTCTTATCATGAACCTGGGTATTCTGTGGTGTTAGGGTTAGTGCCAGGATAGTGAATGGTAATAAATTGTGTGTTGTTGTTTTTGTTGTTGAAACAAATTATTGTGGTAATTATATTAGTATTTATAAAGTATTCATACTTGTGGTGTGCTAGTAGTCTTTAATACATCAATAAACTTATTTCATTTCTCAAATGCCTCCTGGCCGAGTGGTCTTATCATGAACTTGGGTATTCTGTAGTGTATGATAGTGCCAGGAGAGAGAATGATAATAAATTGTGTTGTTGTTGTTGTTGTTGTAGTAGTAAATTATTGTCATTTTACCTTGGTCCATGTTTTACTTATTTTTTCTGGTTGCCTTATATACTTCTTACCACAATTATTTTTAGTCAAATGTGTTTCCTAAAAAACAGTATATTTATCTGCTAATTTAACACAAAGGTTTCCCATTTCACTGTCCTCTACCGTGGAGTTCAGGTGTTTGACCCAGTTTAGTGGTTGAATACCTGGACTCTATTGTAGATTGCATTGTACATTCAGGCATGGAGTCATCAGATATTAATACATAAATAGTAAATTGGCAGGATATTGAAAAAGTATTAATACATTACATACAGTAGCAGTAGAGTTAGGTATGGAAGTAATGTTATTATGAATTTGTACCTGTATTATGTTTTTTTGTCATGTGCAAGAGGTCTGTATGACCTTCCATTTTTTTCATTACTACTGGGTATGTTTGTTTCTTTTCTGTCTATCCTAAAATCTGTATATTTAAGTATTAAAAGCTTAAACCCCAGTCAATCAACACCTGTACCATCAGTGATGTCTTTGTTTTCACTAATGATCTTCTTGTCTGGAAAGTAGTGATAATCACTGACAGTATCCTTGTTTCATACACTGTATGATGTGCCTTTGCTCTTTACTTACCGCTATATTAATCTTTGTCTAAGAAGTATAACTTGAAAATTCTGTCATAGAATTTTAAATGTTGTTTGCTTTTATCACTGTTTTTCTCCCTGAAAAACAGAAATAAATCAACACTGGATTATATTAAAAGTTATGTGTATCCCCACTGTTGTCTGTAAACATTTTTGAAAGTTATTACATACCTCATGTGTTATTTTAGTAGATTGTCATTTCCTTAGCCATTATCTTTTGTTAATTTTGAAGTCTACAGAGGAATCATTCATTGCCGACTTCAGACACTGGGTCATTCCCTTTTTGGAAAGGCTAGGAAAGCGTAAAAAGAAATCTCAAGTGAACCTGATCCATCAGTATTTAACTGATGTTGCTAAGGTAAGTTAAGTAAATGGTTGTCTTTTCAAGCATTAAACTCTCTCTCCCACCCCCTGGAAGAGATATTTGAGATTAAATTCAGAAGGTTCCATATTGATGAATTACATGTAGTGTCTTTACGTTCAGAACACACTAGGCAACAAGTTTCTGTGACAGGTCTGTGCAACAAACCACTCGGTGTGTCTGCTTCCAAAATCAGTCACTGTGACATAATGCAGGGACAAGTTGTGGCAACAATTTGCTCCATGTGATGTGGGGGATTTTTGTGAAAGTCTTTGTTCCTGTGACAGAATTTACTCACGTAATCAAAAATATGGTTCACTAGATTCATTTTGGATAGCTGTACTGTTGCTTTGGTATCATTTTGTGTTTCCAATCCAAAATGACCACAACATGTTTATTAATGTTCTGAAATTTGTTGGATACCATGATTATGACACCCACCAGAAAACAGTGGTAGCATTTATTCAACTGAAAAGAATTGCTGAAAAATGCTGGAAACCATTGAGCTCATGTAGTTTAACACACCTGTCTAGCCAGTCCAGAAAGCCTTTAATTTTTGCATTCATGATTAGATATTTTCTCAGTAAATGCTGTTTATTCTGTACATTCTGGGAGAGAGTGGTAAGTGTTTATTATTAAAAGCAGTGGGTTGCCATACAACATCTTGACAAATTTGCAAATTAGTTTGAACTCAATAAATTGACCTCACTCCCAACGTGTGGCTTAATAGCTCAGTTGGTAGAGTATCGCAGAGGTCACGAGATCGAATCCCGTTGAAGCCCTGATTTTTTCAGGCTTCTTCTTTCCAATTGCTTAAATTGGAAAATTAACTGCGATGATCATTCTTCAGCTTCATCTACAACCACAGTTCAAATATGAATTATTTCATATATACTTCACATCATGTCACTCCTCACGGGAGAAATGAACTCAATAAATTGACCTCGCTCCCAACGTGTGGCTTTATAGCTCAGTTGGTAGAGCATCGCACCGGTATCACAGAGGTCACGGGTTCGAATCCCGTTGAAGCCCAGATTTTTTCAGGCTTCTTCTTTCCAGTTGCTTAAATTGGAAAATTAACGGCAATGATCATTCTTCAGTTTCACAAATTTATTAATTAATATTTTAGAAGGACATTCCTTTTTCCTAGTTTAACTTTTAATTTAAAAGGTGATTGTCAAATTTCCAACTGCGAGGAACACTTTAAGTAAGTCGGATTTTGATGATGTTGGGTGCATGACTGGTTTATTTAATTTTTTCTGCAGACTGACCTGACATATGTGTTGAAAATATTCCAGAACTCTACACCAGAGGTAACTAGGGGGCCTCATCAGTACCATTTTCTTTGTTCCAAGTCTTGTGTAGTCCAAAAATGCTTGACTATTTTCTATCAATAACAATCCCTTACAAAATTTGGTAGTTGTTGACAGTTTGGTAATAGGATGAACTTGTACATTCTAAGGCCTTGTCCAATAATTAACAATTAGATTATGAGCTTGAGATTTCTATGAGATGATAGTTGATGAGGCCGAAGGCCGAATCAACCATCGTCTTGTAGAAATCA
>JAHPZR010038865.1:0-5000 GCA_019787425.1 Platygyra sinensis | reverse complement strand
TGGGGATGCTAATATTGATCATAGAAAAACAGGGCCATTGCCACTTCTACATAGTGGAATAGAGGTTTGTAAGGGACCTCTTTTTAGAACACACTGCCTCGTTTTTTATTTCATTTCTTATTTAGTTCTTGTACGGTTTTAACCTTTTTACTTTTCTTGTAGTTCGATTATGTGAAGACAAGCTGACCTTGGTCCGCCAAGTGTTAGAATCGACCAGCACAGCCTACAAAAAGAAGCAGAAGGTAATTTAGGTTGCAATTCCTCTCAAAGCTGACTGCATCATTTCCCATTAAATTCCATTTTTGATTACTGGAGTGACACGTTAAATTTTAGGTAACATAATGTTCATGTAAGCTGGGTAGTTGGGCTAAAAATTAGATTTTTGTTATTGTTGAATTACATGTAGATCCTACATCTTGCCAGCCTGCTTCAGATCTCAGGCTCCGATGAAAAATCAAGGCGTGGTCGTGTGTTGATGCTGATAGCTGAGTCTGCTCTACAGGCACTGGACTACTCATTCGCTTGTGAAATATGTCAAAGTCTCATATCAGAGGAATATGCTCCGGTATGGACCATTTGCAGGTAAATACACCTGAGTCATAGTTACAAATGTGAGCTTGCTCACTGGCTAATTCATGATGGTAGACGCTGGGAGTGATTATATCAATACAGTGAAATGCCACATTACGGTCACCTTGTCAATACAGTCACCTCGTAGACTACGAGTAGTCCCTCTTTCGCTTAGTCCGTCGTGCGTGGCGCGAAACAAAACCGCGAGAAAAAAATGGCCGCGTGCAGTGAAATCCTGGGGACCAGAAGCACGCGCGTCTCGCCCTCTGGATTTCATGCGGCAATTTTCCTCGCGGTTTTCTTTCGCGTCACGCACGACGGACTAAGCGAAAGAGGGACTACAAGCAGTCTGTCACCTAGTTATTGCGGTCACGTTTGTATGTCCCGTCTAAACGCTCATACGTTTCCCTATAAGAAAAGCTGGTAATCCGGCCACAACCCTGTTAATGTTAATACGAGAACGGTTACAACAGTTCTGAAATTTAAACTTGTATAATCTTTATACTTTTACCCCTTTCATGCGGCCACTCAAATCAGTTATCTTTCCATCGTAATATCGAAGTTTCATTTTTCTGAAAATGATATCTGCATTTCGGATGCTCATTATTTTGAGAACTGTAGTTTAGAAGTGCTGTTGTGATATATCTGTTAAGACTTCAGTCCATTTAGGCCAGTCACGAAATTTGTCCCTGTTGACCCCATTAATTGGGCCAAATTTTCATGACCCGGTTGATGAGAGTAATTACGGGGTTCCACTGCGTCAGTTTCTAGCAATCGAGGCTCTTTTGTAACTGAAGAGATACGAAGTCTGCAGCCGTTTTTTCTTTCTTTTTTTTATTCTTTAATGCAACATGCTTTAATTCACTCAAACCAAACATTTGGTTTGTATGTTAAATTGTTTTAACCTGCAGCATTGTGGTACTCACAATCTTTCTTTGAGGAGAAATGGTGTTTCAGATGCCCTTTACACTTTTGTTTTGTATCAGGATTCTTGGAGAATGTGAAGAATTCAAAGACCTGAAGGCAAGGTAAGTGCAACACCTTACCTTATTTGTGGGGATTGTTCAGTCATAACTGTACAGCTACAAGTGTGAAAATTCTTGGAGCAGGTAACTTAATTTTTCATTTATAATTGACTATCTTTGTCTTATGACAGCTAGGTTAGTGGACTACGCAGTTGTTGGCGTGTTTGTTTGTTTGTTTGTTGTAAGTTTAATTCTTTACCTCAAATAACTGTAAGAGAAGCAGAGGTGAAACTATTTTTTTTGCTTGGAGTTGTCCTGCCATTATAAAAGTAAAGAAAGGGTCTACTCATAAATTTACTTACATGTAGATTTATTGATGTTTTTTTTTCAGGCGAAGTCTTCTTGCATTTACCCTGACTCACTGCTTGCCTGATGAGTTGGAATCTGTTCTTAAATCCAGAAGTCTCCTAGAAACTCAGGTGAACTAGCTTGTGTTCTTGTATAAATAAAATTTATTAAAAGTAGTAAAACGGAAAAGGAAATTCATCGTGAGCGTGTTGATTGTCGTGTATTTTTAACTTACTTTCAGTGCACATAGTAAGGCTGCTGTTTCTTGCTTACGTACTAGATTTTAGCACTTATCATTGATTTTGCGTTTTATGCGATGGTTGCACACGGAGTAGGTTTTTGTTGTATATAATGCCAACGCATGCAACTCTCTGTACTATTCTAAATGATTCATGTATATGTAGATGTTTTTCTTAATTTTATTTCAATCTGGCAGATTTTATATCAGGAGCTGCATCAACACATGCAAGTGACAGATCAGGTGATAGTGTCTGGGTTTTTGAATTAGATTGTGAACAAAGAAAGATTGTGAGTACCACAATGCTGCAGGTTAAAACAATTTAACATACAAACCAAATGTTTGGTTTGAGTGAATTAAAGCATGTTGCATTAAAGAATAAAAAAAGAAAGAAAAAACGGCTGCAGACTTCGTATCTCTTCAGTTACAAAAGAGCCTCGATTGCTAGAAACTGACGCAGTGGAACCCCGTAATTACTCTCATCAACCGGGTCATGAAAATTTGGCCCAATTAATGGGGTCAACAGGGACAAATTTCGTGACTGGCCTAAATGGACTGAAGTCTTAACAGATATATCACAACAGCACTTCTAAACTACAGTTCTCAAAATAATGAGCATCCGAAATGCAGATATCATTTTCAGAAAAATGAAACTTCGATATTACGATGGAAAGATAACTGATTTGAGTGGCCGCATGAAAGGGGTAAAAGTATAAAGATTATACAAGTTTAAATTTCAGAACTGTTGTAACCGTTCTCGTATTAACATTAACAGGGTTGTGGCCGGATTACCAGCTTTTCTTATAGGGAAACGTATGAGCGTTTAGACGGGACATACAAACGTGACCGCAATAACTAGGTGACAGACTGCTTGTAGTCCCTCTTTCGCTTAGTCCGTCGTGCGTGACGCGAAAGAAAACCGCGAGGAAAATTGCCGCATGAAATCCAGAGGGCGAGACGCGCGTGCTTCTGGTCCCCAGGATTTCACTGCACGCGGCCATTTTTTTCTCGCGGTTTTGTTTCGCGCCACGCACGACGGACTAAGCGAAAGAGGGACTACTCGTAGTCTACGAGGTGACTGTATTGACAAGGTGACCGTAATGTGGCATTTCACTGTATTGATATAATCACTCCCAGCGTCTACCATCATGAATTAGCCAGTGAGCAAGCTCACATTTGTAACTATGACTCAGGTGTATTTACCTGCAAATGGTCCATACCGGAGCATATTCCTCTGATATGAGACTTTGACATATTTCACAAGCGAATGAGTAGTCCAGTGCCTGTAGAGCAGACTCAGCTATCAGCATCAACACACGACCACGCCTTGATTTTTCATCGGAGCCTGAGATCTGAAGCAGGCTGGCAAGATGTAGGATCTACATGTAATTCAACAATAACAAAAATCTAATTTTTAGCCCAACTACCCAGCTTACATGAACATTATGTTACCTAAAATTTAACGTGTCACTCCAGTAATCAAAAATGGAATTTAATGGGAAATGATGCAGTCAGCTTTGAGAGGAATTGCAACCTAAATTACCTTCTGCTTCTTTTTGTAGGCTGTGCTGGTCGATTCTAACACTTGGCGGACCAAGGTCAGCTTGTCTTCACATAATCGAACTACAAGAAAAGTAAAAAGGTTAAAACCGTACAAGAACTAAATAAGAAATGAAATAAAAAACGAGGCAGTGTGTTCTAAAAAGAGGTCCCTTACAAACCTCTATTCCACTATGTAGAAGTGGCAATGGCCCTGTTTTTCTATGATCAATATTAGCATCCCCATCTTATCAATCAAAGGAAGCAAATATGCTCAGGATGTAAAATGTTAGCTGAATTTGATGAGGTATTTTTCCATGTCTTTAATGAGATTACCAAAGGGAAACATAAGGTCAATCGCTTACACTTCATTATGACTGAAAGTAAAATTGGTACTAAAATTCATACGAGCTCTACCTTCACATTGATCTGTTAATATAAAAGAAGACTGTACTAACTATGATGACATACAGCTTTAAAACATACCAAATTAAATGAATCAATAATGGCATTATCAAAAGGGCAAAAAATAACACCAAAAGATATCTATTATTGGCCTTGCTACAACTTAAGTTCCTGTATGCTTCAAGTTGCTTATCAGTTACCTTGTAAGGGAAGAATTGAGATTCCAAAATCATCCAGCAATGCCAAGGCAGCAATCAAATCAAACTCTTCTTGCAGGGCAGGTGACCGATCCTCAACAAGATTTAAACACTCTCTTGCTAGGTCCATAACCTTATCAGACAGATCAGCAGAAGAGTTGAAATACTCTTTAGCAGCATCTAAAACAAGCTCTGCGCCTCTCGTACACTTGATACGAGGGCCAAGAACGGGGTTGGTAGGCACTGGATAGTCCTCCTCCATGGCTGTCTTGCAGATCATCTGGCCAGCCAGCTGAATACATTCTCTTCTACTGGAGTGGAGAAGAGTCTCTGTGTAGATCTGCAAGATTAAGAGTTTTTAAAAAATATTTGTTTACTCCTTGCTGAAATAACTTATTCATTGTGGACTTTTTGAATCTTTTATATTTATTTTGTTTTTTTTTTTGCTATAATTTTTAGGCTTTGAGAATTGAAAGCCTGGCATTTTTGAATGAAAAAGACAGTGGAAGCCACAAGAAATAATTTCAACACAAATGGTGTAGCAATTTTGTAATGGAAAATCATACTCTACGTTAAAATAACTCGAAAAAGCTAACTTCTCACTGAATTATGAATGATATCAAAAAATTGAGTGCTGTTTTCTCTTCTCAGAAAAGAAAAATATCACTCAGTTATGAACAAATAGTACTAACCTCATAACACACTGATGGCTCAATGCAAGTGTAAACTTCTCTTTGT
>JAHPZR010038864.1:5000-12992 GCA_019787425.1 Platygyra sinensis | reverse complement strand
CTAGACAGTGTAATTCCCTTGGTTCTATTGGTTTGCTGTTCAGAGGTTAATTTTGTAAGCATCACTGCAGTAATTGCAGTGAGTAAGGGAAAATATACTTATGCTACATTAAATTAAATATTTTAACTAGCTAGACATGTTGCTTGTCATTGTCTAGGTGTAAGCTTTCTTCTGAGGTTGTGACACAGTGGTACAGGAACAGAGCCAGTGAGATGGAATGCCTCTCCAAGCAGGTGGTTGATTTGTCCTTTGCTTGTGAATACTCTTCATACTAGTGGATGGAATCCATGTAATGTAATAAGGGATGTATCCAGAAGGAAAGAGTTTGCCATGTGCATAATGTCATTGCACAAACAGTAGGTTGATTTTGCCAATACTTATAAACATGTGTACCTAATCGTATGTTTTTGGTACACTTAGGCAGCAAATCAGGCGAGATTGGTCCAGCCATGATTTGTACATGTATTTTGATGAGACCAACCGAGCCTGATATGCCGTCAAAGTGCACTTAAAAAGGTACCATTAGGTATTTACCCCACCCAACAATGACCATGATGTCATAGCCACACATGAAGTCAGATACTGCTTCTGAATGGTTTAAGTCTTGCAATAGCAACGTGCACAGATGATGTCACGAAAATTTACCCCCTGGTGTGACTCAGACAAACAAACTATTCCATGGGCTACTTCTTTGAGAGCGACGTATGGAACAACAGCGCTCGTGAACTCTTCAGCGCGATACTCTGCGATTAATTTCACAATTTGATGGCCTCTCTGGCTCAAAATGTTGGAGAAAACCCATGACATGTACCGTGGAATAATAAAAATACGGAGCTTGAAGGAGGGCGGCAAAATATGATGGGCTTCTCATGTATGAAGGCTGTTTACGAACACACTCCTTACCTTCATGGCAGAGAAAAATATTACTATTGTGCCCCACATTCAGGTGTATCACTCACAAGAAAGTCGGCAAGCCAGCTAGAGAAATATGTGATACAGAAATAACCGTAGATCCGATCAGATTCGTTGCATTGCCGTGATGAAACTGGCCTGCTCCATCTTTGCAAATAAAAAAACAGTTTTAGCCAGCGCTATTTAGTACACGTATCGTGCCAAACATAGCCATGATGTCTGCTCACTGTCACAGATTTGTTTATGTGGTTGGATAAATGGCTCTATTAAAATCATCTCTTAAAGTCTTCTCTTCAAGACCAGGAGAAACAACAGATAAGTTTCTTCGTAATATGTTTCACTGTGAAGTATTTTCATGTTGATCGGCTATTTGCAACCGCCGCGCTAAAACTTCTCGACTTCCGATTCCTGCAGGTTTTGGGATCTCGTCTGCCTGTCACTGCGGCTTTGTAAGACCGTCGTTCAATTTGTGACATTTATCCTCTGTTCTGGACATCTCGGAATCTTTTTTACATTACCCATAGCAGCAGTGTTCGCTTTTTAACATTATTTAAGCTATCCAAAAACCTCAACCACCAATCTTTCCTTTTTTGCCTGATTTTCTGGTGGAGAAGTCAACGCGCTCATACAAAACCTTCTATCGGACTGTAATTCTTGTCTGAGTCATGTGGGGGGTCTCTGGTGATGTAATCTATTTTTAAAAACTGTGCGCGTCGCTATTGGGTATATACAGGACTATTAGAGTGGTTTTCAATAATTGAGTGTCGTTAAACCAAAACCAAAGTAATTACTCTAGCCAATCACAAAGAACACAGACAATACAGTGGACCAATCAAAACTCAAAGTAATTACAGGTAGGTGACGCAAAGCGCGGGAAAATGCATGCGGACGCGTCACGATTGGTTTTGGTTTTACTTCTGATTGGACAAAAAAGTGGCACGAGTTTTTTAAGCCAATCGTGTAGCGTAGTTCATGCAAAACCATTTCCTTTTCGACACTCAAATGAAAACCGCTCTAATTTAGGATTGTAGTTAAGTTTTTTTTGCTCAAAATTTTTCATAGTGTAGTAAAGGTCTTGCAGCATTAGCAGTGGCTGGAAAATTTCGACATGTCAGTGGGCAGCAGAAACATGATTTGGTGTTGTATTATTTCTATGGATAGGTTGAAAATTCCCTGGAACTAATAAAACTTGGAATGGAAAGAGGCATTAAGGTAAATCTTCTAATTTTCAGAAACCAATTTTCAGATATTTTAGAATTGAAAGTAGTTGTGCTTTTATTAATCCATTTATCTCTTGACTGTTAATCTAGGGGCTTGGAGATCTTCATGATGACCTTGTTACACTTGAAGTGTTAGTTTACGAGGTAGGTTTCATTCACATGGTCACAGTCACTGCTTCTATAATATAACCGACATAGCCAATCCAACTTTGTGCTACAAAGGTGTTTTAAAATTTCCCTTTTATTGGTAAAGTGGGATTGTCATTACAGTCTTTCCCATAAAACCGTGAACACCAGAGAAAATTTCTGGAATGTTTATTGTTTCACGACCAATCAGAAGCGCGTTGGAACCACAAAAGATAACCGCCAAACCGCAGTATGCATTAGTCACGACTTGATTCATAACAATGAGCTGGCTTTTTCTTCCAACGAACTGGCTTTTCTTCCAGGACTAACCTTCAAAAACCAAACTACCAAATTCGGAATAGACCTAGAAGCGAGTGTAAATTGTCAAAATTTACAACGGTACAAGTTTTCGGATGAAGGCTTCTCAGCTATCAAAAAAATACAGATTGAAAATCACCAATCACAGCCAACTAGCATGACCCTTTAAAATGCACGTGAAGCACACCGGTCAGCCCCGCTTCTGATTGGTTCGTTATTTTTCGCTCTCAGATGCGATGTCTAGCCTTGTCTGAACCTATCTACTTGATTCAACATCGCTTTCCCATAATATGTCACGAAACATATCATTCATATCTATTATTTGTACATAAATAAGCTGAAATACAAAAAGAACAATATTATATTTCAGTATTTGAAAATGGTAAAATTGAAGATTTGTCATGGAAGAAAAAGCCAGAGATATTTTCCCTTTTCTATAGATAGTTGACAAAAAAACTTGTTTGAAAACTTCTTTCTGGTTTGAAAAATTCAACCCAGTTTGAAAAATTTAAACTAGTTTAAAAAAAATTAAACCAAAAAAAAAAAAAAAAACCCACAACATCTACATCTACTGTAAGAAACTTCCTATTAACAGGAGGTTCTATACCATAGGTGGACCCCTCCCATAAAGGGATGATGCCTTTTTAACAGAGTACTCTTAAAAGTTAATGTTGCTTTATTTATTAGATGAGTGAGAAAATTAGTTAATTTTTTTTATTGACTAAGACTAAAAGCAGGTACATTTATTTACACCATACTGCACAGTAATGTTTGTGCACTTGTTGTAATCTCAGCCATACAGTAGTACTCATATGATAGCTTGTGAGTTTTGAGAAATTATTTTAAAGGCAAGTGCCATTTTGAGAGAATTTCTGAACCTGTTGTAGAGTAAATCTGTTATTGCATCTGTATTCTTGTGATTACCTTATAAACTAATCTTGATCTTTGCTTATTTTAGAGTTGTGCAGACGTATATCTCAGTTTGAAAACATTTCAAAGCACGACAGAACTGGACAAGCTAAGGATGCTACTTAAGAAGGTACATATATGTGGGTAGATTTATTATCTACTTTGTACACACATGCTTTGCACTTTTGAACAGGGAAAAAGTACAAAAAAATTAGAAATAAAATAGAATATAAAATAGGTATAAAATAGGTTTAAAATAGACCATATTTTCTTAAGGGTGTGTAAGTTATTTTCACAGAAAATTGTTCTCTGGTTTCAGTAAAGATTACTTACCGGTAATTGGTTACAACCATTTTTGTCCATCCATGAAGCATGACAAATTTAGTGCTTACTTTTACTTTTCAAATGTTGAAGGTTTTGTCAGTGTGTCAATTTTGACCAATGAAACATTGACAGTTTAAGTTTTTAACTTTGGAACATTTGTGGTACCATTCAAACATGTTCTGTTCACCTGATATGCCAAAAGGCAAGACACATTATTTATTGTAGCTGGAAATTTTTAAGTTGTTTATTATTTCGATTAAAAATTGGTAGTAAAATTAGTATGTTATCATACAGGCTGACATTTGAAAAACACTTGAAATAGCGGTAGCTTGGGGTAACTTGGGGATCCTCTGATCGTAGCACGGTAGCGGTGTAACTTCACTAACAATCTCTGACTAAACTAAGTTGCGCTTCGTGTTTTATTGCCTATGATGCGTGAAAAAACTAGGGCGTTGTGACGACGAGAAAAGTGGTGCCCACAATAAAGACTATTTCCTAGCGGCAAAACTTCCAGAACTATTGGATACGTGCGAAATCACGATTCTATGAAAGCTTTGATTTTGAAATTACGTACTTGGCTGGAATAATAACTGATAATAAATCAGTAGGAAGTTACATAGGAAATTAATAAACGATAGGCGTTTCAAAACTAACAATCATACAGGCTGACATTTTGTGCAAATCACCAAATACAGTATATCTCTGACTATGTTTCAACACTGCATAATAATTATCATCTATGCCTGTATTCAAATATATGACTCATTTGCCAGTCAAATATTTGAATGCGGTTGTAGATCTTAATACACACTATTTAACTCATTAGTGAACATTGTGTCAGTAATATTCAAACAATTTATTACAAGTAAGCAATTATCAGAAGCTAAGAGAAGATTGATACTGGGTCTTGTAGTGTTATAAATAAGTGGTCGCTAGCATAACAGGAAATGCAAGAGCAGTAACAGTATTCACAAGGCTGCCAGGCTTACATGATGACCTTTAAGGCATGTCTAAAATGCCTCCTGACTGATTAGTCTTATCATGAACCTGGGTATTCTGTGGTGTTAGGGTTAGTGCCAGGATAGTGAATGGTAATAAATTGTGTGTTGTTGTTTTTGTTGTTGAAACAAATTATTGTGGTAATTATATTAGTATTTATAAAGTATTCATACTTGTGGTGTGCTAGTAGTCTTTAATACATCAATAAACTTATTTCATTTCTCAAATGCCTCCTGGCCGAGTGGTCTTATCATGAACTTGAGTATTCTGTAGTGTATGATAGTGCCAGGAGAGAGAATGATAATAAATTGTGTTGTTGTTGTTGTTGTTGTAGTAGTAAATTATTGTCATTTTACCTTTGTCCATGTTTTACTTATTTTTTCTGGTTGCCTTATATACTTCTTACCACAATTATTTTTAGTCAAATGTGTTTCCTAAAAAACAGTATATTTATCTGCTAATTTAACACAAAGGTCTCCCATTTCACTGTCCTCTACCGTGGAGTTCAGGTGTTTGACCCAGTTTAGTGGTTGAATACCTGGACTCTATTGTAGATTGCATTGTACATTCAGGCATGGAGTCATCAGATATTAATACATAAACAGTAAATTGGCAGGATATTGAAAAAGTATTAACACATTACATACAGTAGCAGTAGAGTTAGGTATGGAAGTAATGTTATTATGAATTTGTACCTGTATTATGTTTTTTTGTCATGTGCAAGAGGTCTGTATGACCTTCCATTTTTTTCATTACTACTGGGTATGTTTGTTTCTTTTCTGTCTATCCTAAAATCTGTATATTTAAGTATTAAAAGCTTAAACCCCAGTCAATCAACACCTGTACCATCAGTGATGTCTTTGTTTTCGCTAATGATCTTCTTGTCTGGAAAGTAGTGATAATCACTGACAGTATCCTTGTTTCATACACTGTATGATGTGCCTTTGCTCTTTACTTACCGCTATATTAATCCTTGTCCAAGAAGTATAACTTGAAAATTCTGTCATAGAATTTGAGATGTTGTTTGCTTTTATCACTGTTTTTCTCCCTGAAAAACAGAAATAAATCAACACTGGATTATATTAAAAGTTATGTGTATCCCCACTGTTGTCTGTAAACATTTTTGAAAGTTATTACATACCTCATGTGTTATTTTAGTAGATTGTCATTTCCTTAGCCATTATCTTTTGTTAATTTTGAAGTCTACAGAGGAATCATTCATTGCCGACTTCAGACACTGGGTCATTCCCTTTTTGGAAAGGCTAGGAAAGCGTAAAAAGAAATCTCAAGTGAACCTGATCCATCAGTATTTAACTGATGTTGCTAAGGTAAGTTAAGTAAATGGTTGTCTTTTCAAGCATTAAACTCTCTCTCTCCCACCCCCTGGAAGAGATATTTGAGATTAAATTCAGAAGGTTCCATATTGATGAATTACATGTAGTGTCTTTACGTTCAGAACACACTAGGCAACAAGTTTCTGTCACAGGTCTATGCAACAAACCACTCGGTGTGTCTGCTTCCAAAATCAGTCACTGTGACATAATGCAGGGACAAGTTGTGGCAACAATTTGCTCCAAGTGATGTGGGGGATTTTTGTGAAAGTCTTTGTCCCTGTGACAGAATTTACTCACGTAATCAAAAATATGGTTCACTAGATTCATTTTGGATAGCTGTACTGTTGCTTTGGTATCATTTTGTGTTTCCAATCCAAAATGACCACAACATGTTTATTAATGTTCTGAAATTTGTTGGATACCATGATTATGACACCCACCAGAAAACAGTGGTAGCATTTATTCAACAGAAAAGAATTGCTGAAAAATGCTGGAAACCATTGAGCTCATGTAGTTTAACACACCTGTCTAGCCAGTCCAGAAAGCCTTTAATTTTTGCATTCATGATTAGATATTTTCTCAGTAAATGCTGTTTATTCTGTACATTCTGAGAGAGAGTGGTAAGTGTTTATTATTAAAAGCAGTGGGTTGCCATACAACATCTTGACAAATTTGCAAATTAGTTTGAACTCAATAAATTGACCTCGCTCCCAACGTGTGGCTTAATAGCTCAGTTGGTAGAGTATCGCAGAGGTCACGGGTTCGAATCCCGTTGAAGCCCTGATTTTTTCAGGCTTCTTCTTTCCAATTGCTTAAATTGGAAAATTAACTGCGATGATCATTCTTCAGCTTCATCTACAACCGCAGTTCAAATATGAATTATTTCATATATACTTCACATCATGTCACTCCTCACGGGAGAAATGAACTCAATAAATTGACCTCGCTCCCAACGTGTGGCTTTATAGCTCAGTTGGTAGAGCATCGCACCGTTATCACAGAGGTCACGGGTTCGAATCCCATTGGAGCCCAGATTTTTTCAGGCTTCTTCTTTCCAGTTGCTTAAATTGGAAAATTAACGGCAATGATCATTCTTCAGTTTCACAAATTTATCAATTAATATTTTAGAAGGACATTCCTTTTTCCTAGTTTAACTTTTAATTTAAAAGGTGATTGTCAAATTTCTAACTGCGAGGAACACTTTAAGTAAGTCAGATTTTGATGATGTTGGGTGCATGACTGGTTTATTTAATTTTTTCTGCAGACTGACCTGACATATGTGTTGAAAATATTCCAGAACTCTACACCAGAGGTAACTAGGGGGCCTCATCAGTACCATTTTCTTTGTTCCAAGTCTTGTGTAGTCCAAAAATGCTTGACTATTTTCTATCAATAACAATCCCTTACAAAATTTGGTAGTTGTTGACAGTTTGGTAATAGGATGAACTTGTACATTCTAAGGCCTTGTCCAATAATTAACAATTAGATTATGAGCTTGAGATTTCTATGAGATGATAGTTGATGAGGCCGAAGGCCGAATCAACCATCGTCTTGTAGAAATCAAGAGCAAATAATCTAATTGTTTTAGTAGAATTCTAACTGAAATAAATGCAAATAACAGTTTCCAATGATTTTCCGACGCACTATTGAACTTTACCCTTAAACAAAGTTGCATGTATCGAACTTGGCAAATTTGCAGTTGTTTACACGCGTACCCGCTTTTTCAATATTTTCAAGTTTTTAAGTCAAGAAACCATAAATGTGCCTCTTTTAGTCTTCTCAGGAATTTATATACCCGTTTACATCTAAAATTCCTTCCAAAACTTGGGAAAACTATAAAAACATCGCAT
>JAHPZR010038863.1:2500-12500 GCA_019787425.1 Platygyra sinensis | reverse complement strand
TCCAGGTTCGCCACCAGCCCTCTTTCAATTCTGGTCTACATTCCTCCCCAAGAAGAAAACTCAGGGGAGGATCGCGGGCTCCTTTTCCGAACAGCGGCTTGTAATCGAGCCGTCCCTTGAAAAAAGATGCAATGGATTATGGGAGTGAGAGAATAGTCTCTCTTTCTCTGTCTCGTTCTCATCATCCCCCGCATCTCTATAATCCTCGTAAGAAACGACTGGGGACGAGTGAGCCTTTTATCTTCCAAGTTAGGGCACGTTTTTGACCTACATGGTTGCAAAGGCCAGGCATGTGGAAATTCTTGTTGCGTTTATGTTTAGTTGCCACTTGCCATCATGACAGTGGTGAGCAATGGAGAAACCCTATCTCATATAGTGGAAATTTGGATGAGTTTTCATGTGTAATCATGGTCCATCCATAATTTGTATGTTTGTGTTACTTGTAGGAGTTGATATTGGTCGTTTTGCTCAAGATCCTGAATATAAGCGGGAAACTATTCTTGGTTTAGCAATGTAAGTATGAATCTGTTTTGTCAGAGAGCGAAAATGAAAGCAGTAAAGCAAGTAGGTGGTTTTATGGTTTTTTGTTCTCACACTATTGGATGTCTAAACGTGAACAAGCTTACCGAAAGGAAACGTGTTTCACAATGCAGTCTTATTTCTTACAGGGCACTAGAGGAAGAAGTGTTTAACACAGCCATGTCGTTAGCAGAACGTTATGATGTTTCCAAGTGGGAGATGCTTATGACACATATAGAGTGTCTTTTTTCAGACGGCAAGTAAGTCACTGAGAAAGGAGAACATTTCCTTTATTCTTGTTGCCTCATTGCTGTTTCAGTGTCCCTACTTTCACCTTACTTAGATTATCCGATGAAACACTGCAGATGACTGCAAAAATGAATCACAAATTGGGCCGGTAAAGTCAAATTATTCTCGCATTTCGATTGACTTTTACTTATGATCTATTGGAGAGGAGACGTACTGATCATGTCATTAACAATCTTTTTTTGTTTCTCCATTATATAAAACAAAACGGCAAAAAATGACATGAGGTGATAGCCGAGTGTGGCGTCATCTGTGATCTATTACTGAACAGACTCACGGGAACATGGAATCCACCAGTTCAAAATTTCGTTAATTAGCTGTTATTAACCGATCAGGAGGTCTGTATGGGAGAGTCTTGACCGAGGTCGTGAGTACAGACCGAACGCAGTGAGGTCTGCAACCTCGTTCCCAGGGTTTCTCATAGGAACGAGGTTGTGAGGTCTGTACACACGAACGGGATCAAGATTCTCCATACAGACCGACTAATCTTGGTTAATAAGGTGTTTATTGTATGGCAAAAACAAGAACAATTTAATTCGTTTAATGTAACTGGTTTGCACTAACTGAGATTTTGCTTGCGAACGGCAATGAGCGTAATATTAATTCTTCCAAAGTTTGCTCGTCCTCTTTGCTTTCTTTTTCTCATCCACTTTGTGGCACTTACAGAAATAAATTTTGTTAGATGAAATTGGTCATTGATTGTGCATTTAGTTTCCAACTTTTTCACTGCAAAACATTGCCGGTCTAGATGGGAAAATCTAGACCGCGGTCAATATCGATTTCCGCCAATCAAATTCGTGAATTTGGAAGTACCCAGTCCTTGTGAGACAGAGCGATATAATAAAGCAACATAAAAATAGTCAATGGTTCCATTTGACAAACTGAGTCCTTCTGCGTCGTTATAGCGCAATTCATCATAGTAAGACGACAGTGCACTCAAAAAACTTGACGTCAATTTATTGTGCGAAATTACTTTTTTTCTTGTCAGCCTGTCAACAAAAGACATTCAAGAGAGAGTCAACAAGCTTGGGATCATGGACACCCTGCTTCAGGATCCATGCAAAGTAAGTAATAAAATAATCATGCCTTACAGGTTTGTGGTGGTA
This sequence comes from Platygyra sinensis, assembly GCA_019787425.1. Lineage (NCBI taxonomy): Eukaryota > Metazoa > Cnidaria > Anthozoa > Scleractinia > Merulinidae > Platygyra > Platygyra sinensis. The sequence goes on along the minus strand of JAHPZR010038863.1, from coordinate 10,569 downwards.
TCCTCGGTCAGATCTGCCTGTTCATAGTCATGGTGTATAATCGGTGGATGTTGGTATGGACTCTGTCTTTAAGGCGCATTGTTACGCTATTACGCAACTTTATAAAAAGCAAGAGGATGTCTTCGCATCAATTGAATTCCAAAACTAATGATCCAGTTTTGTTATTAAAGACTATTTGAGGGTGCTGAAACTGTTTCCTGTCGCCTATCGCTACGGTTGGCATGGATGGAAATGGATTGAAACTTGAAAAAATTGGCCATTGTTTTCGAGTTTTGATGCTACGTGTTCCAAAAATCCTCAAGAAAATTATTATGGTCAGCCCTCTCTGATAAAATTTATTTGATATCTTCGTCGTAGCTTTACAGAAGCATTTTGTTTATGATTAAAGCCTCAAAGTAATGCTTCTAGCAGCATTCTCGTGACACTGCTCCTTTACGACTTTCCGCCCGTTTATGTCTTTTAAGGTAGCAGAACGAATGCAGGAGAATGTGTACGTCACTATTGATGGCACCAAACATGCACGGCTGATTTATTACTACATGCTTTTGGAACAGTGTGAAGACAAAGATTCCACTTTGAAGGTACAGTGCTGGTGATGATTAGATTAAGAATACTCATATGGGATTCATTATCTTCTTGATTAAGGTACAAGTAAATTGTATCTTTTGTTGGTTTTAGGATAAAATAGATGCTCAAACACACCTCAGAATACTGAAGAAAGTAAAGTCAGCTGCTCCTGGTAAGTTATGATAACTACAGTCTTTCCATTTTCACACAATATATCAAACAGGAAAAACTGTGTTAATTTGGATATAAACACCTAATGAACGTATTAAATTGCATTACTCTTTGGCAATTCTTAATCTTAAGCATTCGAATGAAATGATGATTGTTTTTCATTCAGTATGTGATTCTTCTTATTCCAGCCCTGGACTACAAGAAGCTTACAACAGCAGACTCGCCTCTGCAGGTTTTGAAGCCTGTGCTCACAAGTGCTAATGTACATTTGTTAGCTAAACTAGCAACAAAGATACCAACCAAGGTGGGTTATTGTACCTTCAACTGGAAGAAGACAAAGTCAATTCTATAATAAAGCTTCTAAAAACGCGAACAGAAAACTTTTTCTTTCTTTACCGCTGTTGCTAATTTACGTTTCGTAAACGGTCGATGCCATAATTGGTAACCAAGCCTTTCAGAATGGACGATGCCATATCTGCTTAGTTCAGGCCTGAGCAAGGTAGAAACTGGTTATAATTTGCTTATGGAGTAAAACTCACTCACCAAATGCTTAATTGTTCATATTACGCTGGTTTGCTTGCGGTTAGCTTTTATTTGTTGGTTGGAGCAGCTCTATCATTCATATTCAAGAAAGTCACGTTTTATAAATGAATTTTGCGGAAATTTGGCGGATCAACCTGGTAGTGTAGTGGTATAAGAGTGATGCTAAGAAACAGAAGTTCCAGATTCGATACTGGGTGTTACACATTTTCCTTTTTCTTTAATTTAGTAGAGAAAAATTTATTGATTGGTTAAATATTTTTTAAGTATCGCGGAAATGGCGTCGACCGTTTACGAAACGGACAACTGCGTTGCCGTTCGTTTCTAACATTTTAGCTATAATGCAGTGTTGAGCTAGGCTTTTGATATTTTCAGGTCACTCTGCCATAAACACTTCAGTCAGTGTGTCGTGTTGTTTCACTCCTTCGAATCTTATCAAACTGGTGTTTTGTTTCAGGATGGTAGTTTTATAGAGCCTTCAAACGTATTTAGGATCTATATAGAGAAGTTGTTTTGGGAAGGGGAACAGAAGACCAAAGAAAGCGAAGTAGATCAGCCAGTAAGTAACAGATCATTTGTTTCTTGTTACCACGTTAGCCGTTACTGTACGTGTGCTCATTAGGTACAAATCATGTCCAGTCCGTGTGGAGATTGTTCAGTGGTGTTACATGAATTGAATTCATTTACCTTAGAAGACCTAACAACAGTGCAGTTTTGACTCCATTCTAGTGACATTTGACTTTTACCGTCTGTAAGCGTTTAAGGCCATATTTAACGGTTCCCTTGTACGAGGTGTCCAACTATTGACTCTTGACGAACGTCGAGACGATAACTAGTGTTTTGTTAGGAAAGACGTCTGCTTGTGGAAAATGTACTAATGCAAATGCTGCAATCTGATTGGCTGAGCTGTCGTAAACTGGCAGCCATTGGTGTGCAGTGGTTGGGACCACAGAAATCTCGAGCTCGTAACCTTATTATTAACTAGTATTTTTTTTTATTACTTTGTTACAGGTTGACTGGAGTCAGCGTTATGACCCTTGCCACAAAATGTTAGCTCGTCTCTCAGCTCATGGTGTTCAACAGTTTGTTGATTCTGTAACATTCGGTGAATCAGCTGTGGATAACATACCAGTAGAGAACAGAGTAGAGATTGTCAACAGAGCTTTGAAATTTGCTCGACAACAGGATGCTGCTCTAAAGAAGAAGGGAATCAGTGAGACAGAGGAGGGAAGGTTTATAATACTTTTATTCTTATCTCCAATGTGAAGTCGTCTCCCTGCTGTCGTAAGAACGCAACATATGAATAACATTAGTTAGCTTAATTACTAAAGTACTGCTAAAGGAGGCTACACAAGTCAACTCCAATTCTGCCACGGTCTTATTCTCAACTCCTGTGCTTTATTTTTCTTGTCCATGGATCATGATTACCTGACGTGTGTATTAATTCAGAGCCCTAAGCAATAAGGTTGATATAAAAAAAATTCCACGGCCATTTAAACATTAAGTCAAAGTGTGTACGCATATTCTGTAGTACGTTTAAGCCTAGTCTAGTCTTTTATAATCAAGTCTGTTGGACGGTAAATACGATAAGTACCGTATTTACTTAAGTATCCTGTTTTGGAAGTAGCAAATCTAATTATTTGTTAGTAGAAAAATAGTGTGTTCTAAACTTTGTAGTTTGTTTCAGTCAGTTGCAAACATTTACTTTACATTCTCCTTTGCAGTGGCCCAGAAGGAAATGTGAGTTTTGAGCAAGTTGTTAAGCACTTGGAACAGTCCTGTAGACACCTGGAATCTCTAGCTGATCCACTTATTTATGAGCTGACTGAGCATGATGAGGTATGTTGAACTCCAGTGAAAATTATCAGTGAGTCACATAAAGTACAGAGTGTGTGCAGTCAACAATGTAATAAGCATTGACTTTGGCATGTAACGTCACAGTATGAATGCACTGTAGATTTAACCTGTGAACGTTCTCGTGGCCAGAAAAAGTAGCATATTGAAGTAATACTATTTTTGGGAAGTTACCTTTCATTCACCTTTTTGTCAACTCACGAAGGGGTGAAACAACACGACACACTGACTGAAGTGTTTATGGCAGAGTGACCTGAAAATATCAAAAGCCTAGCTCAACACTGCATTATAGCTAAAATGTTAGAAACGAACGGCAACGCAGTTGTCCGTTTCGTAAACGGTCGACGCCATTTCCGCGATACTTAAAAAATATTTAACCAATCAATAAATTTTTCTCTACTAAATTAAAGAAAAAGGAAAATGTGTAACACCCAGTATCGAATCTGGAACTTCTGTTTCTTAGCATCACTCTTATACCACTACACTACCAGGTTGATCCGCCAAGTTTCCGCAAAATTCATTTATAAAACGTGACTTTCTTGAATATGAATGATAGAGCTGCTCCAACCAACAAATAAAAGCTAACCGCAAGCAAACCAGCGTAATATGAACAATTAAGCATTTGGTGAGTGAGTTTTACTCCATAAGCAAATTATAACCAGTTTCTACCTTGCTCAGGCCTGAACTAAGCAGATATGGCATCGTCCATTCTGAAAGGCTTGGTTACCAATTATGGCATCGACCGTTTACGAAACGTAAATTAGCAACAGCGGTAAAGAAAGAAAAAGTTTTCTGTTCGCGTTTTTAGAAGCTTTATTATAGAATTGACTTTGTCTTCTTCCAGTTGAAGGTACAATAACCCACCTTGGTTGGTATCTTTGTTGCTAGTTTAGCTAACAAATGTACATTAGCACTTGTGAGCACAGGCTTCAAAACCTGCAGAGGCGAGTCTGCTGTTGTAAGCTTCTTGTAGTCCAGGGCTGGAATAAGAAGAATCACATACTGAATGAAAAACAATCATCATTTCATTCGAATGCTTAAGATTAAGAATTGCCAAAGAGTAATGCAATTTAATACGTTCATTAGGTGTTTATATCCAAATTAACACAGTTTTTCCTGTTTGATATATTGTGTGAAAATGGAAAGACTGTAGTTATCATAACTTACCAGGAGCAGCTGACTTTACTTTCTTCAGTATTCTGAGGTGTGTTTGAGCATCTATTTTATCCTAAAACCAACAAAAGATACAATTTACTTGTACCTTAATCAAGAAGATAATGAATCCCATATGAGTATTCTTAATCTAATCATCACCAGCACTGTACCTTCAAAGTGGAATCTTTGTCTTCACACTGTTCCAAAAGCATGTAGTAATAAATCAGCCGTGCATGTTTGGTGCCATCAATAGTGACGTACACATTCTCCTGCATTCGTTCTGCTACCTTAAAAGACATAAACGGGCGGAAAGTCGTAAAGGAGCAGTGTCACGAGAATGCTGCTAGAAGCATTACTTTGAGGCTTTAATCATAAACAAAATGCTTCTGTAAAGCTACGACGAAGATATCAAATAAATTTTATCAGAGAGGGCTGACCATAATAATTTTCTTGAGGATTTTTGGAACACGTAGCATCAAAACTCGAAAACAATGGCCAATTTTTTCAAGTTTCAATCCATTTCCATCCATGCCAACCGTAGCGATAGGCGACAGGAAACAGTTTCAGCACCCTCAAATAGTCTTTAATAACAAAACTGGATCATTAGTTTTGGAATTCAATTGATGCGAAGACATCCTCTTGCTTTTTATAAAGTTGCGTAATAGCGTAACAATGCGCCTTAAAGACAGAGTCCATACCAACATCCACCGATTATACACCATGACTATGAACAGGCAGATCTGACCGAGGATACCACCACAAACCTGTAAGGCATGATTATTTTATTACTTACTTTGCATGGATCCTGAAGCAGGGTGTCCATGATCCCAAGCTTGTTGACTCTCTCTTGAATGTCTTTTGTTGACAGGCTGACAAGAAAAAAAGTAATTTCGCACAATAAATTGACGTCAAGTTTTTTGAGTGCACTGTCGTCTTACTATGATGAATTGCGCTATAACGACGCAGAAGGACTCAGTTTGTCAAATGGAACCATTGACTATTTTTATGTTGCTTTATTATATCGCTCTGTCTCACAAGGACTGGGTACTTCCAAATTCACGAATTTGATTGGCGGAAATCGATATTGACCGCGGTCTAGATTTTCCCATCTAGACCGGCAATGTTTTGCAGTGAAAAAGTTGGAAACTAAATGCACAATCAATGACCAATTTCATCTAACAAAATTTATTTCTGTAAGTGCCACAAAGTGGATGAGAAAAAGAAAGCAAAGAGGACGAGCAAACTTTGGAAGAATTAATATTACGCTCATTGCCGTTCGCAAGCAAAATCTCAGTTAGTGCAAACCAGTTACATTAAACGAATTAAATTGTTCTTGTTTTTGCCATACAATAAACACCTTATTAACCAAGATTAGTCGGTCTGTATGGAGAATCTTGATCCCGTTCGTGTGTACAGACCTCACAACCTCGTTCCTATGAGAAACCCTGGGAACGAGGTTGCAGACCTCACTGCGTTCGGTCTGTACTCACGACCTCGGTCAAGACTCTCCCATACAGACCTCCTGATCGGTTAATAACAGCTAATTAACGAAATTTTGAACTGGTGGATTCCATGTTCCCGTGAGTCTGTTCAGTAATAGATCACAGATGACGCCACACTCGGCTATCACCTCATGTCATTTTTTGCCGTTTTGTTTTATATAATGGAGAAACAAAAAAAGATTGTTAATGACATGATCAGTACGTCTCCTCTCCAATAGATCATAAGTAAAAGTCAATCGAAATGCGAGAATAATTTGACTTTACCGGCCCAATTTGTGATTCATTTTTGCAGTCATCTGCAGTGTTTCATCGGATAATCTAAGTAAGGTGAAAGTAGGGACACTGAAACAGCAATGAGGCAACAAGAATAAAGGAAATGTTCTCCTTTCTCAGTGACTTACTTGCCGTCTGAAAAAAGACACTCTATATGTGTCATAAGCATCTCCCACTTGGAAACATCATAACGTTCTGCTAACGACATGGCTGTGTTAAACACTTCTTCCTCTAGTGCCCTGTAAGAAATAAGACTGCATTGTGAAACACGTTTCCTTTCGGTAAGCTTGTTCACGTTTAGACATCCAATAGTGTGAGAACAAAAAACCATAAAACCACCTACTTGCTTTACTGCTTTCATTTTCGCTCTCTGACAAAACAGATTCATACTTACATTGCTAAACCAAGAATAGTTTCCCGCTTATATTCAGGATCTTGAGCAAAACGACCAATATCAACTCCTACAAGTAACACAAACATACAAATTATGGATGGACCATGATTACACATGAAAACTCATCCAAATTTCCACTATATGAGATAGGGTTTCTCCATTGCTCACCACTGTCATGATGGCAAGTGGCAACTAAACATAAACGCAACAAGAATTTCCACATGCCTGGCCTTTGCAACCATGTAGGTCAAAAACGTGCCCTAACTTGGAAGATAAAAGGCTCACTCGTCCCCAGTCGTTTCTTACGAGGATTATAGAGATGCGGGGGATGATGAGAACGAGACAGAGAAAGAGAGACTATTCTCTCACTCCCATAATCCATTGCATCTTTTTTCAAGGGACGGCTCGATTACAAGCCGCTGTTCGGAAAAGGAGCCCGCGATCCTCCCCTGAGTTTTCTTCTTGGGGAGGAATGTAGACCAGAATTGAAAGAGGGCTGGTGGCGAACCTGGATAAAAGGGGAATTGCATGCCATTACAATAACATACCCTTTCCTAAGCTCTGGAGCAGTTCCCCCTGAGCAAAGTCTGCCATATGGTTGTGGTAGCGAACCAGGAAGTTAGCAAAGGTCTGTGATTCCTCAGACCAGTTATTGTGTACACCAGCAGTCACATGACTCATAACATGATCAATAAGATCAGTGGGCACCCGATGATAAACATCAGCTTGATGAGTCGACAGTGAGGGTTGAACACTGTTGTAGGTGTTAAGCGCAAAGCAGTATGCTGCCATGTGAAGACACAGGTAACTACTGCCAAAACTACTGAAAAATTCATCAACCTCAGGTGCCTAAAATATGAATGAAAAGAACTGATTAAAACCTTCAGCAACTTAAAACTGGCTTATAGAATAGTAATCGGTATGCTTCTGTTCCATCAGGTTAGCTAATTAGAAGAAAGACCAACCATTGAAAACTAACTAGGAATTCAAATTGGTACCAACATGATCGCTAGGATTATAAGCCGTCAACTTGATGTCAAAAAACTCTCTAATACCAAAGAGACTGCGGTTGTTTATGGGAACAACAAACTATACAGTGCAAACGAAATTGGTTCATATGGAGTATAAGTGTAATATTTGAGAAAGCAAACTTTCCTTCGTCAATGTTATGGTCCGAGACAAAGCTTTTCGTGTACTACAGTGAAAGCCGTATTAAGCGGACCCCATACTGATTAAGTAGACACCAATTTAAGTCCCACAAGTTTCTTCCCACATTACTGTTAAATAAGCCTGCATTCAGCGAACACCTCTGTTAAGCGGTCGTTGACACCAATATTAAGCCATTTTGTTGCACACTTCAAGAGCTTTTTTACTTTTAAAAGTTTAGCTCAGACTCATTTAACATTGTTCAGCGATGTCGTTTTAAAGCTAAGTAGATTATTCTAGATTGATACATTGACATTTCACCTCGTTTCCAGGGTCTCTCATCTTACGGCCCCCTAAGATGAGAAACCCTGGGAACGGGGCTGATGCATTAACTGGCTGAACATTGTACTATGAGCACTCTTCGCTAGTCTTTGATCTTACACTGTGTTACAAAAGGCTTAAAAATT
>JAHPZR010038862.1:0-12693 GCA_019787425.1 Platygyra sinensis | reverse complement strand
AAGGTGGATGGTACCAGTTTCCAGTACTTTCCAAGACTTAATGTTTGATGGGTCATTATAACCACTCTTCATCGGTTAATGCCACAATCATGGTATCAACAAACTGCCCAATCATCGGTGAACAAGTTGCTGTTAATTTTAGCTTTTAGCGCTTATGACTCAAAAACTCTCTGAACCCCCTTCGAAGCATTTTTTAAAACTTTGCAAAAAGTTGCATCTTATCATGCTGATTACAATTCGATAATAAAAAAAATGGGGGTCACTGGGTTCGTTTTGGAGTTATAAGTGCTTAAAGCTAAAATTAAGGGTGTTTTTAGCAGGTCATATTGTTGCTATTAATGGTAACCTATTGTGCCACAGAATTAACAGCAACTTGTTCACCGATGATTGGGCAGTTTGTTGATACCATGATCGTGGCATTAACGGATAAAGAGTGGTTATAATGACCCATCGAACTTTAAGTCTTGGAAACTACTGGAAACTGGTACCATCCACCTTAAAGTGGAAAAAAAATAGTCATAAACAAATATTAGCCTGTGTACATGTAGCAAGCATTCCCATACAAATGGAAATTGCTCTCATCATTGTGGCCTGTGCATGTCCCAACAGCCCCCTATTTGTCAATTTTTTGCTCTGACCCCAATTTTTGCATGACCAGCAGGTGAGAAACCTGTCCCTTGTATGCAAATGCTTGCTTCACAGGCTATTGTAATTGATTTTGTGAATATTGTATAGGTTTAATGCTAGCTTTAGGCCTTATACAACCCTCACTGTACAAGGTGGGTTGGCTTAAGAATGATTAGCATAATAATCTGAGGCATTCTTAAGCCCTGGTCAAACGGCGCGTGATAGTCGATGATAGTTGATTCTCCCCTAACTATCATCAACTATCACCAACTATCATTCACATGGTCAAACGGCCAAAGAAGTGCGTGATAGTTGATGATAGTTCACCGGCAGTCGCACAAGCAAAGTCACGAGAGCAGCGAGTTCCAAGCTCTTTCCGCGTAAAAAAGGGGGAATACTAAATGGCGTCCCGTGAGACAAACTTGTAAAAGTACCAATTTATCGCGACAAAAGAGGGCAGCAGCATGTTTTCTGACCGCTATCGGGCCAGTGATTACCAAAACAGCTGACCGAAAAACTATCGTGAACTATCATATGCGTGGTCAAACGAGAAAAACTATCATCGACTATCATGAAGAATTTGAACAAGCTCAAACTGAATGATAGTTGATGATAGTCAATGATAGCGCATTATAGTTGGTGGTGAAACGGAAGTGCGCGCTCAACTATCATCGACTATCATAGACTATCATGAGCCATTTGACCAGGGCTTTATACATTGTCAACTCCTTCTACTGCAGATCTATAAAAATATCTTCTCTGTGTAACTCATAAACCCAAACAAGTTAGACTAAATACATGTAGTTACTAGACTTACCGATTGCAAGCAATAAGTTTACAAGGATCTTGACTTAGAAGATTTGATACATCTCCATGGTACTTAAATACTGCCTGGTAAAAGAGAACAATACTAATATAAACACCATTTATGTTCAATTTGCCAATAAACTTTAGTAAACAGTAAATTCAATCAATAGAAATTTAAAGATTATGTTTGTTGTCTGACAGAAAACTTAGTATTGCAGGTATCAACAGGGCTGCAAATAATAGATTGGCCAACCAAAATTTCCTCCTGTCCGCAAAAATTCCACCTGTAGTCGGACATGATGTCCAGGCAATTTTTTATTGTAAATCCTTTTATGGTAAGGATGAAGAAAAATCTACCTTGAGTAAATCTTCCTTTTTCGGTGATGTCCTAGAGCAATTTGTTTTGTCTGACCAAGATGGTGTGTTCATAAGACATATGTCCTTTCAGCAGAACAAATTATTTGCTGCCCTATATCAATTTTAATAGAATGATATTGTTGCTAATTTTTAGCAAGTACAGAGTTAACTCAATGTAAAATAGGCCAAGGGCGCCGCCAAAAACAAAGCTTGAAGACACTGGCTAATTTCACATACAGCTACATGTTGCCTGCTGTGCAGATGTTCTTTGGGCTCACTGAGAAATCATTCCTTCCTCATACAACAGGCTGGTAGGTTTTTTGAAATTACTAGCTCAGCTAGTAAGAGAGTAGATTTTTTGTAGAAGTCTCTTGTAGAGTTCCAGTAGTGGTACATTGTCCTTGTTATACCCAGCATTTATTTTATTTTCTTAATCCAGCTGTCATTAGTGATCAAACGTCCATGTATAATGCACTTACTGGATATTGCCTCTGTAAGACAGGAACTACAGCAGGCTTGCAAATGCCTGACAATAATAACAACAGAAAAACACACCAGTTCAGTACATACTGTACAATCATATTTATGTACATGCCCAGGAGTGGAATTGCTCTCCTATAAAAGTTAAATACTACAGCATGTGTAGCTTTTAGGAGTATTAACTTTTAGCAATGTTGCTTTGAAATATTAAAGGCATTGCACAAAGAATTTGGTGTATGGGAAGCCAAATACCTTGATCTGCAAAAATACCCATTCACGTGTATCTAGGGCAAGGCTTTTAAGAGTTGTAGCATATCCTGCAAAAGTTTTCTGGACAGTTCTGCCCCCTCCCCAACTTCAACTTCCAGTACAGAGTGTGCAAAGAAAGTTGGGCTAGTGGATGCTCTCCGTCACTTACCAATGGACAAGTGAAGTTTTTTGGAGAATTTTCGAGGAGTTCAAATACAAGAAGCAATGTCAAAATGAAATTAATTTTATTCAAAATGAATTAATCATACTAGCAAAAGGTTTTGGGGGCTAGTGAAAATGACATTTTGGCTGGGACATCAATTGGTTCTATTTGCTGGAGATGCATTAATCATATGTAGAGCCTGAGGATATTACACGGTGGCGAGAAGATATGAATTTTATGTTCAAGTGGCAAGAACAATATCTCACGAGTGAGTGGAGCAAACTCGTGAGATATTGTTCTTGCCACTAGAACATAAAATTCAAATCTTCTAGCCAAGGTGTAATGTTCTTTTTATTACCGGTATATGGAGAAACGACATGAGAAACCAGTTACACAAAAGCAAAAGGCGGGAATCATGACGTCATTGAACGATACTACACTCACAAAGGTGACATACGGAAAATACGCCACTCGGATCCTGGATGAAGTGGCGTATGGAATCTACGAGTGGTTTAGTTCCCAGTAAAACACTCTCCTCCATATAATAAATAACAGTTTACCATTTTGTTTGCAGAAGTGGTCAATACTATTATTACATGTACATTAAAAAAAACTGGGCAACATTTTGTAACAATTTCACCTTGCAAATAGTGAAGAACCATCAGTGTAAGGGCATAACTGGAGAGTGTTCCACAACTTGCATCATTGATGTCATGTTTCTTGGCCCACTTCTTCACAAGCATCACTAAGGGTTGGACACGATAGTCCACTAAAGTAACACAAAAAAACAACATCCATGTACATGTAAGACATACAGCAACTTGTAGTCCATGTAAGAATTTGGGTGTTTTGTCTGATAACCAAGACCCACCACACATTTTGAAGAAGGGAGGCCTATGTGTGAAGTGCCTTGTTTTACACGTGTAGGTCATAAGAACGTAAAACAAACCAAACCCTGGACCTGACATGTCAACCACTAGACCATCTAAATATTCTCAACATTAAGTTATCCATTCTCTTGTTTCCTCTTAACAATCATGCATTTACATTACCCTGTTGGGATCCCAGGTTTGTGACTTTAAAATCAAAACTACATCTATGCTAACAACAAAAAGTAATCATTTATAACTCAGGACTGACTTACTAACAACTATTGAATTTTAGGTAGATGTACATTTTGTAACTTCATCATTTCAGTATGCATAATTATCATCATTGACAATTACCTCCACAATATGCTCGAAGTAAGTGAGTGTTCCTAACACCCTGAAAATTCAACAAATTATGAATGATTACACACCAAAAACACTTGGAGAGAAACTATTAATAATAACTGGACTAAACAACAAACTACCTTTCTTTCTCGTAACAAATAGCTATTTAAAGATGAGCCATGATTTTCATTATGTAAGTTCAGTTTTGTGATTTCCAGTACAAAGTTCCAATAGTCGAGTTTCGTATTCCCAGTTACCCTGGGCCGAGCAAAGAACAGGGCACGGAAGTGAGGCTTATGTGGGGTAAAATCACGCTTTACGAATGTAGTTGCAGCTTTATGTTGTTTACAAATACGATTTTAAAACAATCTCAGTTAAAGAAATGGAACCTAACTTTGTCAGAATGAAAGTTCCTGAGTTGAAAAATAACTTACAAGTGGGGGAATCAGTGTTCCAAATAAGTGTCACGAAGAACTTTTGGATTTCAATTTCTCCTGGATTTCTGTAGAAGCTTGTGAACTTGCCATTGAAATCTGAGACAAGCAAGGAGACCAGATGGGTATTTCTGCCAAGTTGGTAATGGAAAGTGAAACTATTCCTGATCCCTACTCGCTGAAGTCAGACTGGACATTACACACTAGTTTCGGTTTAATGCTTGTTTGTTTTCTGGAGGTAAACACCTTGTTCTTCGACGTCTGTGTGATGTTTCCTTGACTTCCTTGTGCTGCTTTCGCGCGTCGACTTTTGGAGGTTTTCGCTAAAGATATTGTGGTAATGCAAATATTGAGGAAACAGGATCCAATTTAGTCCGTCCAGAATCTCCTTTGAAATGAACTGAACATGTTCTGGTATGCCTCATAAGATTTAAACAGTTAACTGTTCAGGCGACAGGCTGCAATCCACAGCTGCAATCCATCATCGCATACGCCGCACTTGTTCTGACTTTCCCACAGCACAATACTTATTTGCGTTGTACAGAAGGAATGGAAAAAAAATCTAACATTTGCCAGTTCCAGATAATTTTTCAAATGTTCTTCTGTTTCTTATTTTGTGCAGTTAAAAGCAAAACAGTAGTGATGATTCACTATTGCAATAGTTCGTCGACTCATTTCTTCCCTGCATTAGCCTCACTTTGGTGGGTTTTACGCCACTCGCCCCAGTGCGGCCGGGAATACGAAACTGGCCTATTGTAAGTAAGTAAGTAAGTGAGTGAGTAAGTCAGTAAGCAAGTGAGCAAGTGAGGCAAGTGAGCAAGTGAGCAAGTGCGCAAGTGCGCAAGTGAGCAAGTGAGCAAGTGAGCAAGTGAGCAAGTGAGCAAGTGAGCAAGTGAGCAAGTGAGCAAGTGAGCAAGTGAGCAAGTGAGCAAGTGCGCAAGTGCGCAAGTGAGCAAGTGAGCAAGTGAGCAAGTGAGCAAGTGAGCAAGTGAGCAAGTGAGCAAGTGAGCAAGTGAGCAAGTGAGCAAGTGAGCAAGTGCGCAAGTGAGCAAGTGAGCAAGTGAGCAAGTGATAAAGTGAGAAAGTGAGCAAGTGAGCAAGTGAAAGAGTGAGAAAGTGAGCAAGTGAGCAAGTGAGCAAGTACGCAAGTGAGCAAGTGAGCAAGTGAGCAAGTGAGCAAGTGAGCAAGTGCGCAAGTGAGCAAGTGAGCAAGTGAGCAAGTGAGAAAGTGAGAAAGTGAGCAAGTGAGCAAGTGAGCAAGTGAAAGAGTGAGAAAGTGAGCAAGTGAGCAAGTGAGCAAGTGAGCAAGTGAGCAAGTGAGCAAGTGAGCAAGTGAGCAAGTGAGCAAGTGAGCAAGTGAGCAAGTGAGCAAGTGAGCAAGTGAGCAAGTGAGCAAGTGAGCAAGTGAGCAAGTGAGAAAGTGAGCAAGTGAGCAAGTGAAAGAGTGAGAAAGTGAGCAAGTAAGCAAGTAAGAACTTTATTTCAACACGATAAGAAAGATCAGCATTGCTGGTGGGGTCGTGCAAACAGTAGTTATGGGAAAATTGAAAATATTACCAAAACATACCGTAAACACTAGCGTATAAGCCGCACTTTTTGCTCAAAATTTTCGTATCAAATCAGGGATGCGGCTTATCTGCGAGAACATCTGAAGACCATGCCATAAATTTGCATAAACCAACACTTTTCAGCAAAAATTTTACAATCTCAATAGACCTGTGTGTAAAAATGAAAAGAACTCCACAAGACTATACAACAGTATGTTTGCTTTTGCAAGTTTGGTAGCTCCTATGGCTAAAAGAGCCATTTTGTTCATATTAACTGGTTTAAGGTTGCCTTTCTTGAGAAGCTGAATGTCACTCGGCAGGGAATCCCTTTCCACCAGAAAGTTGTTTACATTGCCGCCGATGGCCGCTCACTTTGACAGAAATCAATCCCGCAACGAGCGAGTGAAATACGTTTGGTAAACTGCATCGTTCCCAGTACTCCCAACTTCTGATCAATTGCCTGGTTACTAAGCTACGAACGAACAAAACTGAAGCGTTCCTGTTTTTGTATGTAAATTCTATTGAGAAACGGTCAACATAATGAAAAATGATGGATTAAAAATATCAGAGAAAGATCAAATTTATGTCTAAGTCGGATTTTCATACCATTACAGAGCTAAACTTATAGGTAAGAGTTTTAGTATTCTCTGTTTAAATGTTACTTAATGCACGGGTTGGCCCGTTCAATCAGAAACTTTCAGAGGAAACAATGAATGTACATAACTGACATCTTTCTTAAGACTCCACTTTTGATTTATTTTAATTTCTTTCGAAATTTTTTTCCAAAATTTGAGTTCCTAAACTTGGGGTGCGGCTTATCTGCAAGTGCAGCTTATACGCCAGTGTTTACGGTATATGTATACAATCTATAATTAAGAATTAAAAGTAAAACCTATCAGAAATATTTGTAACTAGTGACTCTGTTTTTAGTTATAGCTAAAATAGGCTCGAAGGTCATTTCATCAGCGTCAAATTTTCGAAGACAGCATTTAAAATCTTTCAAGGTCTGTATGTAACAAAATAATAAATATACTGTGGCAAGTTTAAATACACTGTAATGTACATATACAGTGTACATGTATGGCCCATTACATTTTCCAGTCCATACAAGCAGAGCCCACAAAGATTAAGTAACAGAGGTTTGTACCAATCCTAGGGATATAAGGAACACCAGTCTTTGCAGCCTAGAGTGGCTACAAAAATTATGTATTAATATTGTGGCCCATGTATAACAGTGTAGTTCATGGCAGGTCACTCTTATTATACACTGAACTCACTATCTCTTTCTGATTGGCCGAAAGTGTACAGTGCATTTCAAAATCAGCGCCTGTGACACCATCTAGGACACTCATCATCAAGGACACTCAAGGTCACAGGTAATCATGTCATCTGTGATCACATTGCATGATTTCTAAGGGTTATCTGCTTAGGCCTCCGGCTTCAGTTGATAACCCCTACCTCAACCTTGTTTAATTACATGTATATAATATTATGTCTGGATTTATGAAAACGGGCTAGAGAGCTCTACCCCTATAACTCTTATTTCACCTGGATTTCTCTAAACTCTAAGGCCGCCTCCCAGCCATGAAAAAGGGCGAAAAATAGAGACAGGAGGGCAATGAAAGGAGGATAAGCGGGTAGTAGAAGGAAAAAAAGGACTGACTATCCTTTTAATTTTTATATCGTCCTCTTTGGAAAGAGTTTCTGGCAAGGAAAAAACGCCTGCTTAGTCTGTGATATCCATCCTTTAGCCTCATTTTCATAAATCCAGACATATACATGTATATTTTGGATATCACAAAAACCTCATCTGATAAATGTTTAAAATTGCCTTTTAAGACTAACAGACCAGGATAATGTTTAACAAATGTGTAAATGCATGGCTGCCAAAAAAAATAGAAGAAAAAAAAAACTTACCACAACATTGTTAATGTTGATATCACACTCACAGCCGCTATACAGGGAAGAGAAGAATTTTTTTTTTATCAGAGCTCAACATTGCAACCACTGGGGTCGCCAAAGCCCCCCTTTTTTTCCACAGGTGATTAAATTTCATGCTTTTCACTAAAGTAGTTCAACTGACGACTTAGGGGCCAGCTAGCCCAAAGGCTTTTTCCTGAAAGTCAAGCCCTGAGTATGTGTGGAGCTGTGTGAAGCTACAATAATTAAATACTGTGCATCAATGGCACATGGCTATATCCCATTGTGTGGAGCTTTAAGAGATCTTTGATCACAATAAATTATGGGAAAAAATGACAGAGAAAGTATGTGTACATTGTACTGTACATGTAAACCCTTTAAAATAATAATAAAAACAAACACATGAATTGCAACATTCAGAGAGAGAGAGAGGGGCGCGATAAAAGCCATAAAATTAAAACAGGTACTATAGAATTGTAGTTTCACAATGTTGGGTTTTCAGTCGGAAGGAAAACCAGAGCACTCGGAGAAAAACCCTCAAAGCAAGGAGAACCAACAACAAACATAACTTACATAATTTATTTTGTGATAATGGGCTTGAATAAAACCTGGGCCACATTGGAGGGAGGCAAGTGTTCTCAGTTTTGTGGCCACCCTTCGTTCCCTTTGACTTAACAAAAAGGGAAGAAAATTGTTTATAGCTTTATTTAAATTAGCCTTGAACAGTACAATCATATTAAAGTAATGCACAGCTGTAACTATTGTGGTGTAATACTCATTACCTTACCTAATTGTATCCATGAATTTCAAAATTGGCACTGTGGCTGGGATAACGGAACATCTACTAAGGAAAGCTGTCAAAAATAAAGCTGTCATTATCATAAATAAATATTCATTAATAATTATTTAGAGGTCTTTAAACAATTTTATTTATCGATTGATTCATTTGCATGTTTGTTATTCTTTCAATCCTCACCAAAATAAAGGACAGATTCTACAACAAAAAGCACTGCACTTTTTTGTTCATGTTACAAGGAGTTTCAACAAAACACTGAGCCCCTATAAAATTAAAGGAACAAAGCCCAGGACTATCAATGGGACTGACTCAAGTTCAGAAATACACTTGCATGTTTCCAAGATGCCAGATGCAGATCTCTGACTCTTGTCTCCTTTAATTGTAAGTATAGGTTTTGTTTACAAAAATCGAGCCTTGAATACCGGTATGTTGAAATATCAACAACAATGGTTTTTGCACCCATTAGAAATTTTTTTTTTTAGAAAATTAAGCAATGAAATAAGTGAAGAAACTTTTAAATTGGGAAAGGAACACAGTCACAATTGACCGGTGACATGAACACGCGGTATGTCAATGTCAACAGGAAGTTAATTTTATCATTGTTGTTCCGGTCTCTTGCCAAGTTTTCCCATGCCAGTATTAGGATATTTGGAAAAAAATACTTCTTGATACAAAAAGTCATCAGAAAGACATTATTTCGACATATCTGGGCATTTCTGAAGGAGCCTAAAGTATATTCCTAATGTTAAAAAAAATTGTCAGTGATTTAACATTTCTCTTGATTCTGCAGGAGGTGGTACAAGTTTTCATCAGGTGATTATAAAAAGGTTAGTCATTAAATTTTTTTTTCGTTGTGAAACTTCATCCTAATCACTTGTTTGACTTCCTGTTGATGTACATGTACAGTGTGCCTGTCATCCATGAGCAAATACATCCTTTGCTAGCATTTCTTCATAACTTTCATTGCTAAATTTTCTAATGGGTGCGAATACCACACTTACTCTGTTTTCAATTTTCTGCAAATGAAACCCACATTTACAATCAAAGGAGAAGCAAGTTGGAAATCTGCAACACATCCTACATCTTGGAAATTCGGGTGAGCTCAATTTATTAACAAACTTAAAGCAGGGTCCATGGGGGCAGGGAGGTCTGTAAGGGGTCAGTTGACTGGGGGTAGGTGTTTTGTGAAAACTTTGTTTCAAGTGACAGCTGGCCATGGGCACTTGGCAGAATTTCATGAAAAAGTATACCTGGTAGTACATGTATGAAAAAATATGTTTAAAACTTCAATCAATAACATGTATATTGCAAACTTTGTCACCTAAAGCACTGCCTAATATGCACTGTAAATGTGATGTTTTCAAGATCGCCTGCTTCAAGGGTTTAAAGGAGTGGTACACTGTACTTACAGTTCTTAGGGTCATTGTTAAGTAATTTCTGCATTTGGCGCAGAACTGATAAGGCATGATATCTATTGTTACCCTATAACACAAAGAAAAAGACACCAGGCAGTTAAACAGTGACTTCAAAACTGTACGCATGCTCAACAGAGATGTCACAAGACAAAAATAATATTGCATTACCACACCTGTCTTAGATGATTTACAATGCAACAGAAATCTGCGTCACTTGAATCATGACCAAAGCCATTGCGTGATGAGCCACACAGATGAAGAGAACAACCTGAAATAACCAGAAAATAATCACAACACATTTACAATTCTGACCTTATCCCATGACTATGGGAAAGGAACAAAAACACATGAATAAATCACTTAACCTGAAATTCAGAAACACAGTCCAATAAAAAATTCCAAACAGTAAAAAAACTGAGGCCTCTGAGACGGGGATAAAGCTACGGAAAGAAATGAAATAAACAAGAATAGCTCAAGACTCTTCTTGCTCATTTACAGGTTCTTTCCATGACTTAAAGGGGCACTGTCACAGTATTCAGCGTCATTTTACAATGCCGAAATATGTTCCTGCATCAATGGAAGCTCAAAAATAATAATGCAGTTTTGTTTATTTAGGACTTTATCATTACACCGAAACTTCATCGCTGCCTAGCACTTAGCATGGCAAGGATGGAAATGGATTGAAATTTGAATTCTAGAGGCATTCCTTGAAAATATTGCCAGAAATTCATTATGGTTTGCTCTCTGAGCCACCATTCATTTGATATGTTTCTTTTACAGTGTAGTCCATTTGAGCATTTTGGGAACGAGTAGAGGTACCAGGTAAGGATTTCAACAACGAATGAAGCTGAAAACAGCAAAACTCCTGTGACAGTGTTCCTTTAATCACTTTTTCTGGTAGGGAAAGAAATAACATACATGATCTGACCTTCAATATATCTTGTTCAATGATAATGTACAATGTATAACAAGTGATTGAATGCATGTACTTAGTACATGCACATGTTTTTGTGAGGTATGGTAAAACTAATGTACCTGGAAAAGCTGATGACAAAACCCCTTCTAAAAATGACTTCAATTTTAACTTCTTCTGCAATGTTTCCACTGTTTGTACACACTTGACAAATTCCTTTTGTATTTCATTGGTGAGCTGAAGGCAAAAAAAAAATGTTTTGTAGTCAAGTAAAAATGAGTACTTTTGTTTATTAAGGCTATAATAGCTAGAATACTAAACTGGAGTTCAATACTGGTGCCCATAGCATAAAAGCAGTGGCTAGAATGTATGTTATAAAACTGTGGACTTAAACAGGATGGGATCATTGTAAGTGCATTGCTGAGTATTCTAAATGTCTCTGTACAACATAACTGACGATTTGTATGTTCTTGAATTCTCTTACATGTGAATGTACACATTTGTAGGACAATTTGGCAAAGTACTCACTGTTTCCAGAGTAAACACAGGTTGTTCTGTGTCAAATAGGTTGAACTGTAATGATCTAGCAGGATGGGGAGCGACATAATTTTTTTAGTTCTTTTTGCTTCTACTTCATCCTGAAGGCCTGGTGTAGCAGTAGAGTGATGACGACGTTTGGCTGGTCTTCTCCCAGTGTCTTGTCCACTATTAATGTAAAGTGCCTCCCCACTGCTTAAGCTTACAGTTCTTTGTTCATGAGTGACATTCACCTTGAGTGTATCACCATCAGAAGAGTTTTTGCTTCTTGCTGTGGTTTTTTTAAAGTTCTTATTTTTCCTTCCCTTAAACTGAGTTTCATTGCTGGATTTTTGGTTAATAAACAGTGATGTTATTGGCTTAGGGTACTGCCTGTTGAATGGCGAGACACGGCTGTCTTCAGGCTTGGGAAGATATTTATCAAGATCAATGAATGTCGGGGTTTGCACTGAGTGGTTATGCCAATAAAAAGGTGCTCCTCTATCTTTAGTAAAGTTGGCCATGGTCTTGATTACATGCTAACATAGAAAAAAGCAATCACTAATTACATCAATTATCAGACCTGGTTTGCTCAGACTGCTACACGTACATACAGTGTGTATGCTATTGATTCCAGACATCTGTTGAAATGGCTTTTTTTCATTGGTTTTATTCACATGATTAAAAAAAATTGATAAAATGACAACATCTCTTGGTGCTGACGGCCACACTTTGTAGCATAGCTGTTGCAAATTCCTTAACAGTAACAAGTTCAAGGCAAATCTTATCCATGCAATAGATTCTGCATCTCTGTAACATATCTTGGATTGTACCTTGCTAGAAAGTGTAAAACTCAACAAACTTGCAAAAAAACAAAATAATGCAAAGCAACTTCCCCAATGGCAGAGATTCACTCGTCACAGGATCACAAAATTTGCATGATCACTTTTTTAAAGCAGGTAAATGAAACCAATGGTGGATGCAACCACTTGAAAAATAAGCCATTTCAACAGACGTATGGGATCATTGGTAACATCAGGCAATGAAATTGCTCTAACATTTTCCAAGTATTGGACCAGGAACTGTCCTGAAGTATCCCACACAGTTTTCTTGCAATTTTGTGTGTGTTTTTACATTTGTACAACATTTATACCCAGGTTAGTTAGGGTGATTCCTCAGAAATTAAAGTTACCGATGGATTTTTTTGAAACTTTCCCTGAATGTTGTCTACCAAGCACTGTTTCGAAAAACACAA
>JAHPZR010038861.1:0-41501 GCA_019787425.1 Platygyra sinensis | reverse complement strand
ACAATTGCATTAGTTTGATTTTCATGGAACACGCTTTGACCGATTTAATAACTTGATGACAACAATGTAATCGGTTTTAGACGTTTCATGTGCTTGCCAGTTAACAGTTTTGTTAATTTTTATTTCCAGTCACTTGAACTTGATACCATATTTTTTGGGGGGCGAGCAATGGGGGGCGAGCCAAAAGGCCAAGGCGGGTAACCAGGCTACGCCCCAACTAACTGAGCGCCCGGAAGAAGCGGCCAGCTAAACATGACCTGAAGTCAAGATCTAGCCGAGAATCTCGGCGCCAGATTATTTCCGCACAAGAAAAGACGACAACTTTGATTTTGTTTTTTCAAAGGTACTTCAAAAAATTTTATAATCTAGAACTTGCTTGCCAACTGGCTAATGATGTTAATTTGCCGCGTTGGACGCAATAAGGTGAACATGCTGAAGTTAACAATCCCTCGCCGCTTCGTAAATCTGTTCCGGACCGTTCCGCATATAAAAGCGAGAGAAAATCGTATCGTTATCACTCGTTAATAATCGATCAAGTTTTCATTTCAGTTGAGGTGTGATCTCACAGGACATTTTAAAGAAAGATCAAAAGGCGTTTCCTGTGTTTATCAATGTTGTGAAGTTAAAAGTGTAACATAACACATCAACTCTCGAGATTCAAGCTGTCAACATACAACACGCCACAAACCTGGTGGTCTACTGCTTGTCGGACCATTCTCATCTCGGATACCTCTGTCATATACGTTTTTGCTTTCCCGGGGCGAATTCCGCTTGTCAGATAAGCTATCTGGGAACTAGATAAGGAAAAAACTGAGACATTAAAAAATGCGGAGAATGTTTACAAACCTTGATAGACAAAACGTAAACCTCTATAAAATTCTGTCTAATCCGATGCCTGGCTTAGTAAGAGTTGTGTTTTTAAGCGGGCCACGAAAAAAGAGCAAGACTGGCTTGAAACGCAAAGGCTTATGGCTATCAGGTTGTTCACAGCGTCTATATTATTGACGATATTATCATTGACATAGTTTTGATAAGACCTTCTTTGGGTGTCAAATCGTTTTCTCCCGCGAAAACGTTCCGTAAATAAATCATCAAAGGAATGTACTTGATCTGAGGCCTGTGAAAACAAGACAGTTATAGGTTGGCAGTTTAATTAAACAATATCTTGAATAATTTACAAAGAATAACCTTTGAGGAAAATTAGGTTTAAAATGTTTAAAAAAGTAACTATATACCGTCAGTTTAATTGCCTTTTCATGTTAATAAGGGTCTTTGTTTGCAACATCCGATTCGATTGAAATATTTCAAAATGTTTATTTATCTACTTTTCATGAACAGAATTGTAAGCATGCAGATAAGCACTGCACATAGCACATTTCCATCTTAAATTAGACGTTCTGCGACTAAACCTGAAAAAGATTTTTTAAAACACACTGTATGTGCGTGATGTCCTCCATGTGTCAGGCCTCATGGAATACAATTTCAGATTTTGGTCTGTTCCAACCAGAGGAATATATAAGTTTTGCTAAACCCAGAGGCGTGCTTTGTTGTAAGCCGAAACAGAGCAAAAATGAAATAATACTTTGGAGATGCGTGCATTGCATTATTTTGGGAATCACCGCTGCGAAATTCAAGAGAAGGCTTTGCGTACCCAGAGGCTGGGTCAAGATCCTTTTCATTGCTGCATCAATGAAAATTTCCCAACTGAACTTGTAAAAAACCTCACCTGCAAAGATCGGCTGACAGTAATCTGCAGCAGGACCAGGAAACTAAACACGCATGGTAATCTATGATAATATCGAGGCAGCATCGCAATGGAAAATAATTTATTCCCTGAGTTGCCACTCGGCAGAGGCTACTGAGGAAACTGTATACTTGGGCCTTTGCAACAAACAGACACCAGCTTAATAATCTCGATAGTCTTATCTCCAACCTTGTAAGTGCAAAGAATAGCAAGCCAGAGGTCGCGTAGATCTTTAGCTGGAGGAAGTTGCATAATTGTGTTGAGAGGTTTATCCACGCGACACCTAAATACGCACTGTGATTGGTGGAGACGCATGTATCTACTGAGAGCGCAACGCGACAGACGTCACACACCAAAAACATACGTTTCGCTATACACGACGAAAGGCTACAATAAAAGGATAAATGAGCGTTTATTGGAATTATACGCGTGGGAATGTAAAAGGCGAAAGATGAAGTCTGCATTGGTTCCAGTGGACCCAAGTGGTCCATTCTGCCTGACTTCATCTCCGTGTTCCGTAGCATGAAGCGACTTCAGTAGAATCCTGGCTAGCAACATTGCTACTCCCTCCTGGATGGGATAATAGTCTATCGCAAACGTGATAATGTAAACAGAACTTTTTTAAGTATGAATTCTCTGGTAAAAACGTCTTTTGTCGCCTGGTCAAACGTCCAGTCTTATCAGCTCTGTAACATTGCATGAGCAGATCGTTTCCTATCAATTTCAAGTGTTGCGTGTTTGACGCTATCTTCTCGTGTAGCTGTCACTTGCCAATGTAGCGTGTGGTGATAACAAAGCACAGATGCCGTAGTCAGAAGCCTGAGGTGCGCCTAAACTCTCTTAGCAGTCTCTCAAATGTCATGGGTATCCCAACACTAAGTATTCTTTTAACTGTCCTTCCTTCGTCTTTTTTTATGGGGTTAACTGTTCTCTATTTGTTAGAGAACCTTTGTTACCGCTTTGGACGAGAGTTCATCATGACAGATTTAATGGGTTTTTACCACTTTTAGAAAAGTGAACACATTCTTTGTACATTACTTAAATGAGGATCTTAAATGATTAAGAGAAATGGATCATCGAAAAATTTCGACTTTTACGAGTTCTACACATCAATGTTTGCCTTTGCACCACAAAAACCCCTCGCGTCAGTGAGAAAAGTGCAAACAGGTTCAACGAGTGTGAAGAGTGTAAAAGTAAAACCTGTCATGCAATGAAACGGATACACGTAACCACAATTTAATGAATGTCAACGGCAGGAACTATTGTCTCACATTCCACGCTCCCATCAAATCGGGACGGGAAACGTGGAAGTAGCCGAAGTAAACCTTTTTGGATCAGCATGTATATCACAGGCCCACTAAGAATTTTAATGGCTAGTATAAATTGCTTGTATGAATATATAAAAAAGTTAACATTTGGACCTTATAAACGAGACAATAAACAAAAAGATTACACTTGATATACAAAGAAACACGTTTTGTCCATTTTCAGGACAATTAGTTCGCGACTAGACAGGTCTACTGGGAGACGTCACTCTTTCAATTGAAAACGCTGCTCGCAAATATTATGACGAGATTGAGCTCAGAGCACCGCTCTCAAAAACCAACCATTTTGTCGGAAAAAATATCCCCAAAGAACAGCTTTGAATGTAGTTTGGTGACTACGAGCAAATATTTCAGCCCGGGGGGGGGGGGGGGGGTACTCCCTTATAAGGGCTTAATGGGGACGTGCAGCCAGCCAGGGTATGTTTTTCGGGATTTTTGTCTTAAACATCGTATCGAATTTGTCATATTTTGTCTTAATCAGGGTATCGGTTTATCAATTTTTGTCTTAATGGGATATCTTTTCTCGGACGATAAACAGCAAATTTTTCAAGCTCTTGTAAATTATATTGACTTCCGTTGACTTTGGCATTGATACCAGGCACATTAAATTTCCATTGATTACACAACAACAAAGCCATTCAATTTGTAACCGCAACTTTTAATCTATGTCTTAAACAGGGTATCAAAAATCGGAATTCTGTCTTAAACAGGGTAAGAAAATCAGCGATATTTGTCTTAAACAGGGTCAGGGTATGTGAGGCCGGGCCGCACCTCCCCACCCAGGGATACATCGAGTACCTCCCCCGGGTATTTTAGCTACATGGATGTCTCTCGGGGATTCGGGTTGGGAGGCGGGGGGAATTTCATATCTGTTTTGCGCGAGGCCAGGTACAATGATCTCAACTCTTAAGTCTTTAAACTTTATTCACGTACTTAGAAATTTCTATGTACGGCAAAGGCTAAATCATGTTGCAACGCGTGCGCCGTTTTCTCTTCACTCAGAAGGGCGCGTGGTCGAGGGGATGGCGCCGGATCAACCTAGTTCCCAGGGTCTCTCAGCTTACCGCCCCATGTTGGCGCCGGACTTGAACTCCGGAGGTGACGGGTTCAAGTCCCGCTTTTACTACAAAGCTAATAAGGTTATTTTTTCGGTTGACCTTAATTAAACTCATGCTTGTACGTAGCTATCTGGTCTGCCTGACGCCAGCTGGGATTTTTATGCCTATCATATTTAGTTAATATATTTGTTTCTTTTAGTCTAGGGTGAACTAACTAGGTGTATCAAAGTGCTGCGGCGCGGATTTACGTTGGTCGTATGATATCATACCCCCAAACACAAAATCTCACTCATTTCGCTCGGCTTAAAAGGCCATACAAAAGGGACAGGAGCCAAACTACCAGTGCCTTCAGACGACAATAAATTTGAGTTTCCAAAATAAGCGCGCATACTCCGGATCATCACGTTACGAGTGCATTTCGCTTCCAGGACTTACGCATCACTGGACAAAAGGGAAGAGCGAGTACACCACCTCTACTCATATGAAGGTCCCTTATGCTAAGTTTGGGTCCAATTTTCGAATTTCCTCGCGACCACAGCGATTAAGTGAGATTGACTGGGCTTCAAGTAATAGTATCACTGACGAAAACTTGACATTGGACAAACAACAACCAGTGTGGTACGTATTTCAATATTTGATATTTCTCGTGCATTGCCTTCAAGTGTCTTTCGTGTATTCTCTATAAGACTACTATTGTGGTATTACCTAAATTCATTTTGCAATTGCGGCTATAATAAGCCTCCTATTCGAAGAATTCTGGTAACATTTCAGCGGTATTTTTTCAAAGGAATTCCTCTATGTCCAGTTCAAGCACTGCGCATGGCAGATTCAATTCAAAGTTGTTGACGACTTCAGGGTGCAGAACTCCCATGATTCCTATTGGCTTTCCGTTGGCGATGATTTGTGCACAACGACCAGGGAAGAAAGTTTCATCTGAAAGAGAAATAAGTGAGTGGGCGAATTAGCAAATGAATGAGCGAAAGAATAAATATATCTTAAGTGAAGTCCATACATTCCATCGATGTAGATATAAAGAGAAGTTTCTGTAAGGCGGGGGAGAAGGTGGGTAGAGAAAAAACGGAATGACTGAAAATACAAGAGAACATATTTCTGCGGAAGATTGTAAGCCAAAGACTTTGCGACAAATATTAAAACTGCAAGAGGAGCAATATTGAGATACCTTCATGTGCCTTCAAGTAATATCCGTGTAGAGATGTCTTATCTTCTGAGTACGGTACTTCAAGAAGCTGCATGGTGCGGTCCAACAAACCATGAATGACCTGAAATAACCAAGCAAAATTGTTTGAGGATGGGCTTGGAAAAAGAGAAACAAAACCAAACACACGTAGCATAAGAATCTCAAGTCTATAACGAAACACAAAAAATGGAAAAAATGGCAATGCTTTTTATATTGATCTGCTTCCAAAAAGAACACCAAATGCGCAGTCCCGCGAGACGCAACTCCGGCTACGCGCTCGTTTATAAGCACTTTATCTGGAAAACTGCAAGCAACCTATCGTGCAAGCTAAAAGAGCGGTTTTGCAAAGATTAAGATAAAACCATCGATGTAGCAGCTCTCGTAAGATCTCACATGAATGGCTTGCAACCCTTTGCGAGTACAATAGAACAAACAACAGAAACAATGCCCCCTAGCCACAAAACAATAATAGCTGCTGCGATGACGACAAATAGAATTACAAGCTTACGAGAGCTGCCACAGTACTGAAAACCAGAACAGAAGTAACCACTAAAGGACACCAAGTCCAGTGAACCAATCAGAACTCGGAACGAAAGATTTCAAGCAGTGCCAAACACAAGGGCGTAAGCTCAGTCGTGATATTAGATTTGTTGCTTATTTATTACCACGAGATCTGCCCGGGCAAAATCAAAGCAAGACTGCAATACAGTCCGTCTTTTAACGCGAGACGGTTTCTTTGATGAAACGTAGGGAAACGTACTATTTACTCCGGCTTGACCAAGTCAATGTACACTGATTGTCAGCTGCGGCACTAATTCCAGTCTAAACGGTTTTTTCACTCACCTCAAATCCCGGAGTCTTGTTGTAATTCACGGCACAGAAACGGCGATGATTCCGAGCTCCAACATCTGAAGGAAACATTGGTTGTATTATGGCAACTATCAATTTGAATTCAAAGGCTGAGGAGGCGTTACCTGTGGTGTAGCCGGACCAGACTCGTACTCAGTCGCTATTTACGGGCAATATAGGTCAGACTGGTTCATTTAACGACAAAACCGTTTGGATATAGTGGAGTGCGCGGGGAGTTATGGGATGAGACAGGAGGAAAATAGTCTTCGACCCTTCCCATGACACCCCACAAGTATCCAATCTTCTTTAATTCTCTCTTATCGACTGGGTACGAGCCTGCGGTCGGTTGTCACTCTAAAAACAGTTGAAATAATGGTTGGCGGCTAAGAAGGTATTTACTTACGACTGACTAATACACACAGTACAGGTCACAGTTATCCACACAGAGTGCACGATTCCGAATCCAGTACTTACACACAAAAAGATAGGTTAAAGTGAAAGGACTGGTTTCTTTCAAGGACCACTAAAGCTGAGGAAATAAATTTCTAGCTATAGTGTGTTATAGTGTGAGTTAGAACTTTACCTTTCTCGTCATCACTGTGTACCACATCAGAGATTTCAAACAGTTTCATTGGAAGCGGCATCTTTTTGTTACAACTAACAGTCTTCAGAAGACCAGGAATGAGTGTTGTCCTGGCAACCTACAACACAGCACCACTCATTGACATTGCTTTCTTCAAATAAACCTTGATTTCACTGGATAGTCAAGGTTACAGACCCAATTGGCAAATAATCCTTCAAGTTACAAAGAACCTCCGACTCTCATAACTTGGTAAGAAATATTTCACACACGCCAATAATTGCCACATCAACTTGTTATCAAGAAACGTCAGGTTACTTAGCAACAGTGCTAACGAAACCGGGGTTCACCCGATCACTGCAGACGTGTTCTTCAGTCTCGACCCACAACAGAAGATGCGAAAAAGGATTTGCGGGCAACAGCACTGAATATTTAAGCACGAATAGATTGCACTTAACCCCTACAAAAAACTCTTCTCCATGATAATCTCTCTACTTACCCTTGGTTAAATGAAAAGACAATGTCTCAAAAGGATCAGTTTGTTTATTCTCATAACAGATATGCTTATGTGTGGCTATGCAATGATATTAGATACACTACGTTGGTGATGAGAATTAAACGATAAAGGCTCCACTTGCTTTCCAACAGTTTTTTTTTGCTTAAGCTATACATGTACAACTACATGTAACAAGGGCGTCTTACTTGGAATTCCAGTGTTTTTGGATTTGCTATGTGTACAGCTTTGGATGACGATAATGGCTTCTTGAGTTTCTCTGACACATCATCTCGTGAACACTGTGTAAAAAATGAACATGAACGTATCTCAGATTTGATCGGATACAAACCACAAGTTTCTATAGCGGTTTCTTCTGTAGATTGCAGGTTTTATGCAGATAGCAAAGACATCATTCTAATCTGCAGTACATTTTATGTGTTGCTCTAGGAAAGTGCGGGTCACCAAAGAAGAAAGCTTACATGTACATGTAATTCCAAAACCTCATTTGTACAAATTAAAACTAGTCTGGGACAAAATAAATAGGACAATAAACCCCATTCCCCCAAAACAAGAAAAAAGGCGCGAAGGAGCAAAAACGCGCCATTTTAGTATCATTGAAACGGGGGAAGGGGTGTTCCAGATGTTCCATTTATTTTGTACAAGATTGCAGCTCTCCAATGAATGTACATGTAAAGAAACAGACAGCAACAGTAGGGACAAAACACAACACTGTAAAATGACGTGCGAAGTAACACTGCATGAAATTACACTTAAAAAACTGTGTAACCTCTGTAGTAAATCGGAATGTTATGTATGTGTGAAAAATATATGTTTTACATTCTACGATTAAATAATCATTTTTTTCCTTCACATGGCGACACAGAGGTGAAAAGTGATGAATGTAAATGAAATCACTTTACAAACAGAGGTACATGTATTGTTCATTTTGTAATTATCCAGAAACTGAATCTCAAAACGGATTGATTCTAATAACAAATCCCACATGTGATTACTAGGTTTTGTTTTCACATCGCAGATTATCTTGAATATTAAGTGTTACATCATGAATTTCTCACCAAAGCAAAAGTAAGGACTTCAGTGAATCCAGCCTGGGCTATTTCTTGTCTCAGCAGATCGCAAAGTGTATTTAGCTTGAACTGCAAAACAAAGCTTTGATTAATGACAGTTTTCCCTCAGACTCACATGTACCTCAGTTGAGATGATGTGGTTTCCTAGCAAGCTAGCAGCTATAGAAAAAGCACAGAAATAAAGCAATGGCTCTTTATGCACTTGCCCCGGGGGGGTACTTAAGAAAATTTAATACGGGGAGGCTCCGCCCCAAGGTCCAACCGCTTACCCTTTTATATACCATTTTGGCAGAAAAGGTACCCCTTTTATATACCATTTATTACAAAAAGGTACCCCTTTCACATACCTACTCTTGGAAGTCTAATGCTCTCATTTTCATGTAGTACTTAATAAATAAGCTGATACAGCCATAAGGGGCGTCTATTTGAAATATTTAAAGGCCCTTTTAAACACCTGAATGACCGATTTCCTTACCCCTTTTATATACCTCAACTTGTGAAATCCCCACCCTTCTATACACCCGAAGCCTGAAAAAGGTACCCCTTTTGGGCGGAGCCTCCCTTATAGGCCATTATAGGGAGTACCCCCCCTGGGGCACTTGCTCATCATTAAAGTGTAGAGATCGAGTTGATATATACTGAAAAATTGACAATGGAAAAAACAAACAAACAAACAAGACGTTCCAGGTAGACAATATACATGTACTGTGATAATCAGATATAAACAGACAAACAAATTTGAGGTCTGGACAACCTCGTTGCCAGGGTCTCTCATCTTAGTGCCCCCTGGGGCGAGCCAGGGGGGCAGTAAGATGAGAGACCCTGGGAATGAGGTTGAGGTCTGGAGAGCAAACTACATGTATTATAATAAATGAGATCTCACCTGATTTCCAATAGTATTGGTTGGAGGTATCCTCTTCACAATGTTGTTAAATCCATGAGAAATAGCCACATCCTCGATAATGTCGCACTCATGGATAATGTTTGTAAAATGTCAAGGAAAGTTCTTCAAAATAAACATAAAGAATACAAGTTTTTAACTGGCCTGGTTTAAAACTAATCCTTTGCTAAAAAAAAAAAAACATGACTTACCAATAAAGTTCAGTTTTGGCTATTTTTACCTCACAGTACTGCAGTAAGTTCCTTGCTGACAGTGTGGCTTATACTAAGAATTACTCAGGAATGCTTGAGGGTCAACTACTCAAAAGTATGAAAAAATATCCCTTTGAGAGTTAATTGCCATTGGAGATAATTGATGAGTTGTTGTATACTATTTAGTTAGTTCAGAAAAGGTTGCTGGAATAAAACTTCTGATGGTTTCAAAGGATATCTGCTCTTGTTGGAGGAATTTCCACTTTGACGTTTTTTCCACCTTCAGTTACTTCACTTTGAAGGCACATTCGAGTCAACAATTCAGCCACTCGCTCAGGAGATTCTCTGTCATCGAAGAACAAGAATCCATTAACATACAGTAGAACCTGGAAAATTCTTAAAGATGACCAACTTCCGGAATTACTGAAAGAAACAGGACTGCTTACTGGATTCCAATCTTCTTGTTAATTTGCTCCACACTAACCACTTCATGCCGATATTTTAGTTCCTTTTGAGAAAAAAAGGGAAAAATAAATAAAAACAAAGACAATGCAAAGAAAATGTATAGCCAATCAAAACACGGCAGATAAGAGCAATTATGTGCACTGCATGCGCAAAGTACAAAGAGAGTCCTGTTCCAAATCGTGTCCCCTAATATTCCAATTAACACTTTTATTAGAACTTTGTTGAAGGCAGATGATACACAATAAAGCCACTATGAAAGGCTTTGCACTAGTATACCATGGTTCAGACTTAAAAAATCTACTATACTTAAAATATTGTGTGCACCTAGATTTAGCAAGACATTGGTTCAAACCAACAAATGTGAGGTTATTGAGGTGGACCTTGAAATCTTTGTCTACTCATGTACATTGTGTAAACTGTATTTCACTATTCATAATCAAATATACATGCAACATGTACATGTAACATACCGGATAAACAAGAACTGAACCATCTGGCTGTTGTACTTCAACTGACTCCACCCTAGAAAAAAAATGTTTATGTGCTATGTGTAGATAACTAAATAAAGTTTACAGGGGAAGCCACAACAGCCTTGGCTGGTTTTCAAGTGGGTCCTTTATTCTTGGCAAATTAGAATTTGAAGTTGTTTTTTGTTGAGGGAGGAAAAGTGGAGCACCCAGAAAAAAATCCTCAGAGCAAAGCAAGAACTGACAAAAAATTCAACCCAAAAAAGACCCCAGGCTAGAGTGGAACCTGGCTTCATTGGTGGAAGGCAAGTGGTGTCAACACTGGGCCTTCCCTGCTTGTCAAACATTAGTTGTGTCATAGATGATTGACTTCTTTTCCATGCTTGAAGTGACATGATCAATCAAACCTCAATACTTGTTCAAGAAAATCACTACTTACACAAATGGCTTGGCACAATAGACACTGAACATTGTCACCAGGGTGTCAAGGACAATTTTGGCCTAACAAAAAATGATAATTAAAAACAATTGAGCAACTTAATTTAGGAGATTTTTTCTCCAGGGTAGTGCCAGTCCCCAAGACCATAATTTATATGCAGTGAGTGTACATGTATATCCATTCTAATCATACTTCTGACTTGACATGCATGCAAACTGTAAATGGAAAAATTGCCTATTTAAGATTTGTAAAAGTTATTTAGTATGAAATCTATAGTAAATGGTAAACAGCCATTACTGTAAATGTTTTGCACTAGGAAAAGGTGCATGCAATGTATAATGTACATTGTTCACTGATGCAAATGATTTGAACAGGGAGCAATGGATCAGCTGTCTTTCAAAAGGCAAACAGTACTTAGTTAATGAATGCTATAAACCTTCTTGGTTTGAAGATAACATAATTAGTCTTTTTGATATTAACTGAGAGCTTGTTACATTTCAGCCACATATCATAATTGCGTAGCTCATCATTTAATACAGATTGTACCCTTTTTGGGTCTGAATGGGAATAAAAAATACTGGTGTCATCTGCAAAAAGTAAAGGCTGAGTTAACTGGGAAGCATGAGGAAGATCGTTGATATATAATATGAAAAATAGCGGACCTAAAATGGAACCTTGGGGGACACCACATTTAATAGTCTGCTTAGAGGAACATGTAGAATTAAATTGAACAAATTGTTGGCGACAAGAAAAATAACTTTTAATCCACTCCAAAGCCAAGCCACGAATTCCATAATGTTCCAACTTGCCAAAAAGGATTTGATGGTCAATGGTATCAAATGCTTTAGAGAGATCTAGAAAAACCCCTGCAGTGGTCTCATGTCGATCAATTGCAGATGCAATTTATTAATGAGGTGAATACATGCAAGAGCAGTAGAGTGGTTTTTGCGAAAACCGAATTGACAATTGTAGAGTATATCATATTTTTGAACAAAATCTATTAACCGATTGTACACAACTCTCTCAAAAAATTTCGAAAAATTCGATAATAGAGAAATAGGTCTGTAATTCACAAAAAGACAAGGATCCTCACTTTTGTAAACAGGGATTACTTTAGCAATTTTCAGTTTGTCTGGGAAAATGCCTTTTTGCAGTGACTGATTAATAATAATCGCTAAAGGTGATGAAATTAAGTGAAAAGAGCTTTTGATAATTTGTAATATGTATATAACTGTGTGGCAAATAAACATTCATTCATTCATTCATTCAACAACAGTAATTACTGTATAGTGATGTACAATGTACAATTCTCAAATTATTACATAATTTAAGGCAATTTATCATTGCTTTAAACATTACCACTGGTAGTAAGCATGGTGACACTCATTCATGCTATTATGTGTACTCACCTTGTGCAAATCAGTAGCTGTGCTTTCTATGAAGACATTTTTTGTGCTTAAAGTTATTTTGGAATGGTCACCTACGGGCAAAAATTGAGATAATGCAGAATATTGAATAAACCGGTAAACCATAATTTGAGAAACATTTGTAATTTGTTCCTCACTGTATAATATAACATACCATTGATAATTGGAGGCATTGAAAGAACCACACCATTGGCATCAAAAATAACAGGATAAACTGGTTTGTCCCTTATGATTGGCAGGTACTGTTTTAAATGGCTTTCTCCCTTTGTGAAGAAGAACAAACAAACAAAGTGAAAATTGCAACTAATTGTTAAAACCTCCATCTTTTTCACTTATAATTTGTCATACTATCCAGGTCATCTGCCCCTATGTTCATGTCATCTCTGTAAATATGATGTTAAATCAAGAGAACATATCCTAGCTGCAGACTTCTTTAATCTTTATTATCTACTGGATTGTCAGGATGTCTTGAATTCACCCTTGATCACCCTTTGAGAGTTCTTCAAATTTCTCAAACTAAGTAAATGTTTAGAATTCACATATCTGCAGCCCTTGTAGTGCTCAAGGCAGGACCATATAATATACACGTATACCTGACATGATCATAGTAATCAATAAAAAGGAACAGGAAACCTTCTTACTTTGTACACATCCATCAGTTCAACAGCTGTGTATTCTTTTGTCTGAAAGCAAAAACAAGTTGAACTTTCGATCAATCCACAATAAGCCAGTCCAGCTACAAATTTGTTAAGTTTGTTTGGTTAATTATCCCATCAAATCCTTTCAGTCAACTTGTAGAGATGAAGCTAAGATAAAAAGCAAACTGGCCAAGTCAGCTGATCCTGCCTTCACAACTTTTAAGTTGCTTAAGTCTTTGTTTACTAGCCATTGAACTTTACAAGTTCAGCACTGTCTATCGTGTCCAATAGCTTGGGGTAAGGGACTTTACAGTCAAGCTTAGTGGATTCTGTTGCTCACTTTTTATCTTTCACTTCATTTGAATGCCACAGCCCCCTTTCCATGGGGAACAGAGCTGTTGGCCCTATTACAATTTGTGGACACCCACTTTAAAAATCTTGGCTAAAAGCCTATTTTCCAGTGAATCTCAACTAGTGATAAGCTCTCTTCAACCAGTGAAAAAGAGCGACAGGCTTTGGCTCTTAGCAAAATCTCTTAACAGTCCTCACCATATTCAATGGTGCATTACATCATCCAGCAAACCCATTTAAGTGTCTCTTCATCACAGATTATGACTATAAAGACAAACTATTTTCTTTCATATCATAATCTACCAAAATCATTCATGTCTCACTTGATTAAGAGCTACAAATTTGATGTCCTGTGGGGGAAGAGCATCAAACAAAAATGGTCCTTGAAGAGTGTCAAAATCATGCGTTCCTATGGCAACAAGACTTCTGCGTCGGCACAAGTTGTGATGGAGTTTATCTTGAAGATCAATGAAGCTGTTATAACTGTCCTAGAGAAAGGAATAATAAATATATTTGAACATCGAGTTCATTTTTAAGATTCTTACCAGGCACATGATAGTTATGTCAATGAGGTCATAGGGGCTGGTCTTGAAGAAGTAAAGCTAAATCCTTCTGGAACTATGTCAAATTAAAAAGAACTGAATCAATTGGCATCCCTCCTCTGTGTGACGGAAATCGTGTCATCAGTTCAAATAGTAGCAAGGCAACTGTACTCAACAGTTACTTCAAGTCAGTGTTTACTACTGCAGATGCATCAACAATTCCAAATAAAGGCTTCAGTCCTTTACCTGATATTGATGACATTTCCTTTACTATTACTGGGATTGCAAAACAGCGTAAACTCCTTAAACCTATGAAAGCCTCAGGACCAGATCAAATTTCTCCTTGGTTTCTTAAAAACTTTGCTGATTCATGTGCTCCCATGTTACAAAGGATTTTTCAACAATCTTATGACTCTTCATGCCTACCAGAAGATTGGAAGAGAGCAGTCGTCACCCCCATCTATAAAAAGAGTGACAAATCTCTTCCCAAAAATTACAGACCCATTTCATTGACCTGCATTTCATGTAAAGTTATGGAACATATTGTCTTAAGCTCTAGGTCAAAGCATTTCTCCAATAATAATATCATAACACCCCATCAGCATGGATTTTGTAAAGGCTTTTCTACTCTAACACAATTGATAACTGTTCTGGACGATTGGTTCTCCTCTCATGACAAGCGTACAAGAACTGATGTCCTTCTGCTAGACTTCGCAAAAGCCTTTGATACTGTCCCTCATCAGAGACTACTGCATAAGCTCCACTCCTGTGGTGTCCGAAATAAGACCTTGGAATGGATTAAATCTATCCTTCTTGGCCGCTCTCAACGTGTCCAAGTAAATGGAGCAAAATCAGGTTGGGCTGATATCACATCTGGTGTCCCCCAAGGCACAGTGCTTGGCCCCTTTTTGTTCATCACTTATATAAATGACATTGTGTGCAACTTAAATTCCAAGATTAAGCTGTTTGCCGATGAGGCTGTAATGTATCGTGAAATCCTGAGCTCCCAGGATGAAGTCATCTTTCAAAATGACATTGATTCTATTACTGACTGGGCCAAAACCTGGTAAATAAGCCTTAATTTTGATAAATGTAATGTTATGTCTATAACTAGATCAAACTCAGAATTAACCATTAGTCACCAAATGTCTAAAAAAAACCACTAGGGATAGTATCATGCCATAAGTATTTGGGTATCTTTATACAAGATGATTTGCAATGGGATACACAAGTTAGAGAGGTCAAATCTAAAGCCTCGAAGATCCTCGGCCTTTTACGTAGAAATCTCACTAGCTGCAGCAAATATGTTAAAGAACAGGCATACAATTCATTAGTTAGGTCATGTGTTGAATATGCTTCACCATGTTGGTCTCCTTTTGAAAAGCAACACATAGCATCTATAGAATCACTTCAACGCGCTGCTGCCAGGTTTGTTTGCTCTGATTATTCTAGATATTCTAGTGTGACTGGTATGACACAATCTTTGGGCTGGGATGATTTAGAAAGACGTAGAAACGTAGAATCGGTAATGATGATGTATAAAGTTGTTAACAACTTAGTCCATATACCTCTTCCTAATTCAGTCCAGCTGTCATATTCTAGAACTCGAGCAAATCATCCTTATAAGTTTATGCACATTTTCCCCAACTTGAATGCATACAAACATTCTTTCTTCCCCCGGGTAGTTCCCCTGTGGAATACCCTGCCTGGTAATGCTGTCTGTGCAGAGTCAGTGGGGTCCTTCCGGGCTGGGTTGGTGTGTTAAGTCCTGTGTGGGGACTATATTATTTATTAGAGTGTTTATTTATTTATTTATTTATTTATTTTATTTTTTCTCTTTCTACCAATAAGCAAATTTTATGTTAGACTCATGTAGCCGTAAATGTACGCTCGTCGGACCAGTCTGACGTTTTAACATCCTGCATAGTGTTCTCACTAAAAGAATTAATAAATATGTATGTGAAGTAGTTTGTGTTTAAAAGACAAGCGAATAAACTGTACCTGAGTGAATGTAATATTTCTTAGAAGAGCAGCCACACAGTGAGGTCTGACTAGGGCAGTCTAAAAAGGGAAAACCATTATCATACTATATTGCAAAGTGCAAAAAATTACAGCAAAATACAACCTTATCACAAACATCAAAGTAATGAAGTAAGCTAAAAGAACAGAACTTTTTCGAATGGAATACCTACATTTTTGGAAATCTTTAATCTTTGCATTGGCCCATCAGGCTTAACAGATTTATATCTTGGAGTTTTCAGTCTGAAATGAAGCACAAGAAATAAACAAACAGGGATTAACTGACTGACAACAAATTTTAGCCACTGATTATCATAAAGAGCAACACCCTGACTGGAACAGAGAACAGTAGGTTAAAGAACAAGAACAGATTCTTAGGCAAGTTATTATGACAAGGAAATTCACCTTAACCTCTATTTGTCATTGAAATGTCTTGCTGCAAAAATGCACTGCTTATGAGATGCACAGAAAAATATCCTAAAATTATGGTGCAACAATGACATCCTCTATGAGGACATGCATACATGTATGGTAAACCTACTTTCCAAGAAAAACTTGAATTCCTCTTGAAATCCCTTCCAAACACAGAAGGTCGTACCTGGGTAAAGATATTTAATAATGTAGTGCGCTGAGCAACAAATTTTTCTGACAAGTTATCAATGCAGGACTATATTAGACATATTTGTACAGTATATTGCACTTCTCAATTAATCTAGAAAATGCTTTATGGCAAACATTAATTTTTAGAATGATAAAGTTACAGATTGCAAGACAACAAAAATAGCAACTACACAAAGCGCAAAGTTAACTTTTCAGTCCACTTGCAAAGTTTTGCTAGTAAGATTTTTTCCACTAGCAAACTGGTGAGATCACTAGCAAGTTCTTTTCAAATGTTCAGTAGGCATGGATGATTCTAACTTGCAAACGTTTGCTAGTAGACATTTTTCTCTTTCGCAGATTATCAAAAGCACTCACATTTTGTGTGTTTGCGAGTCAGCGTTAATTTCGAGCTCTGACTAGAGGAAACTTAACTGAAGCATATACAAGTGTAGCCCTAATTTGTAGTGTAGCATTAATTTGTAATGATAATTCAGTTAGAATTAATCGTCACAAACTGTCAAAAGGTAAATTAAGTTTTAAAGAAACTATTTTACTGCAACAAAAGGCCAGTGATTAATACCCTGATTAATAGATTGTTGTTCCAAACTTGTCACAGTTTTAAATTATATGTCCCCAAGATATATGCAGGTCAGGCATACCTGTTGGCTGGAATTTCAATTTTGTAAATTACTCCTTCATCTTCTTTGCCTTCTTCTTCTCCAGGGACCTAGATCAGGATACACATAACACTGCTCAGTGTCTGATGTTCATCAGTCACACAAGAAGATTATATGTACTGGAAGTCATAAATGTAGTGTTTGTTATGTCCAGCTGTGTCTATACTTTATCTTACTCCAACAGTAGGTCAAAAATGTAGCTAAAGAGAAACTTAGCAGGTTCATTAACTAGCTCAGCTGGGTTTTCACGCCTGTGCAACTTTTAAAGTCGTTGTTTTGTAGCAAAATTTCCACCAGTCACAACCTCTGTTTCAGTAGGTGAGATAAGCATGTAGCCCGCTCCCTAGCTACACCCCTGACAGATACTGTGTGCACACCTTCAGAGGTAGGGGGAAGGTATTGTACACCTTTAAATTTCTTTTGGTGGGTTTGATAACTGCTTCCTGGATTCTTTATTTTAATTCAGACCACAATGTGTGATTTTCCATACCCTAGTCACAACTTGACTTAACATGCATACTGTTTCCCCCCCCCCCCAAAAAAAAAAACCACACCCTCAGATTAACACATAGCTGCAAAGCATTTATGGCAAATAATTATCATAATGAACTACCTTCCTAGAATCACTCCCTTACCAAAAGTGATGGTTGTTGAAGGTTTTATTGAATACACTTTTTGGAGCAATAAACACATACCGGTACCCATAGTCATTCCTAAGCCTTGCCTAGTTTTGTTGTTAGCTTGTAAACATGTTTTCTATGTGACACTTTACAACAGATGGGGTTCTTTTGGTAAGCTGACAGCTTACGAGAATGTACATGTAAGCATTTCTATAGCCTGTATGCTCTGTTCTGTTCCTCTGAGCCCAACTTCAGCCCAAAGTACGGTAAAATTTTCCTTTTGGCCACCCTATCAATAAGGTCTTCTTGCTATTAGGTTCACTTTATTCTGGGCGGAACAAAACCTCAGGCGATCATTTCCTCCTCCAAAGATCCCCATTAATTTGTTAGAGAAGGGTAGATTTTTATGGCCCGTCAGTGGCTGGATTAATGGGGCTCCACTATACTTTGAAACATTCCCAGTAATCACAGTGGTAATTATGTTTCGATATAGTGTGTACTAAAAAGTATATTGGCGACAAATTGAGAATGCCGGAAGTCAGACTATTGCGGTACACACAACAACATGAAATAATGTCTTAAACTTATATGATTATTCCATCCACAAATCTCTTACCACTTCATCTAATTCGAGGCCAAAGTCAAAGCACAGTTCTTCAAACTCTTCATCAGCTAAATAATAAAAAACAACTCTTGTTGGCTCACCGGAATCTTCCAAAGTTGTAGCACGTGTGCTAAGCTTAAGAGGAGAATAAATTAACTTACTGTACTCCTTTCCAATAGCCTTGAACAATAGATCTCTCTTGATATCTACAGTTGGCATGGTGCAACAAAAACAGATCGTCTCGTCCAACAAGTACAACTGTATGTAAAAATCAATAAATAAATTCAGGAAATTTCATCAGCCCAGGAACCCCTTTCGATTTCGTCGTAGCCTTCTATGATTGCGGGCTCAGAATCGTCACCAATCCCTTCAAGTTTTGCCTTCCAACAGCTAACATCTCTTCCAACTTTCGGGAAAAACTTCTATATTTCTTTTGGTGTTGTTTCCTTTGTATCGAAGTCTCTTTTGGGAATTGAGAGACCAGAGATATTTTAAAAATTTACAATTTTTCACCTGAAAGCCTCTTTTACTATCACTCGAGAAAAAAATAATGAAAAGAAAACCAGGCATCCAGTGGAAAAAGTTAGAAGATAAATAAGACTCTTCTTCAGATTTTAGTCCGGTGCGTTTCTCAAAACTTCAGATATTCATCGAAGTGTTTCGCAGAAATTTACAGAGCCCAGTATGAAAACGCCATGCTGGTGTACCTCTGTGGAGCACCAATACGGCGGCCGGAAAATAGTGTAAACATCTGGAACTTACCCGGAAATTCAAAATGCCCCGGTTTCCAAACGAAGCACGCTATTGAGCTGTAAAATTGTTGACAGATATAAATCTGCCGCCTCTTATGCTTGATGGGGGTAAAAACTTAAGTGGATTTTTAGAAAGTGGTGACGTCACGTGAAAGCGACGAATCTTATCATGAAAAAATTACTTGATTCCGATTGGTCGAGAGCAGTGTAGTTCAAGTGTAACACAAGTGCAAAAGTGTAACACCAGTGCGAATTACACATCGTAATTCTGGATTATGATAAGCTGAAAGACAATAGGAATTTTTTTAAGCTAATGTCATATTACGTAAAATGATGACAAACATTTTGTGTGGAAACAATGGCTTCAAAGAAAGATCTTGCGGCACTTCCTTCACGCGAATTTTTTAAGTTTATATTATTAACAAGTTATAAGGTTAATAAGGTTTTTCTTGTCCAATTTGGAATTAATTTGCAATTCCAAATTAAACTCGAAACCTGTAAAAATACCTATTCTTAGAATTCATTTCCAGAAAGAAAGTAGTGCTCAGAGTTAAATAGTTAGTAATGAATAAACGTGGCTACTGTTTCTTGTCAAACTTACTTAAAACTTTTCTAGCCAATCAGCTTCTTCCGTGCACCAGTGGCGCACGCGCTATTACATCACAAACAGACAGTCGAATTTTTTATAACACAAGATTTTCGAAGAAAGTCAGCAAAGTTTCTTTGTCAGTGGGATCTCTAGTTTATCGAGTTATACTTTATTTGGTCAATTGTTCAAAATGGGTTGCGCTTTTAGTTGCCGTGGTATTCGTGCTCCACGAATCTTCAAAAGGAAAAAGGTGAGTGTCATTGCTGTGCACGAGAAAGTTTTTCGATCAACTAAGAAAACGTATCGCGAGTGGTTCGCGGCTCATGGAAACAGCTGAGCCCGGCAGCTGAGCGACAATTTTGCATTCTGTCGACAATGACATTTTGACCATTTTGCTATTATGAAAGTGGAATTAACAATCACCGACGATTATCTATACTTTCTCAGGTTTCTAGGAGCAAAAGATACTTAATTTCAACGCCTCTGGAAGTCTTTCCGGATGTTTCAACACTTAGAGGACGAGACCAAAGTCACTCAGTGCAGAGGCAGCAGAGCGAATGGCCCACAGCAGAGCGAAGTCCCAACAACAACAGGCAAAACGCCGGTTGGTACACTCCGGATGTGGCCCCGAGTACTTTACTGTTTTTGGCTGGGCCAAAAGACTGTGTAGAAGACAGTATACCCGAAATAGGTAGGCTATTTTGCAATTCTCCTTTGTGAGGAAACTTACTCTGAAGATTAAAACAACTGGTGTAGCTCTGCGTATTTATACTACGAATGATTAATTCATTTCTTAATTAATCACTTCATTATTCAATTTCCCTCAGACAAGAACAAATAACGTGCAATTTTTTTGTTTTAAATTGTTTTTTGTTAGCTTATTAGTTGTTATGGTAACTGTCAGGACGCGCGCGCTTGCCACTTTCAAACTCGTGATTCGTATTGAACGGTTAAAAATTAATTGCACAGAGTCGTTCACTAATCGTTGTGTACAACACGAAAAAAATCCTACTCTCAGAGCGAGAAGATCTCAGTAGTGATAGAACATCAACGTTGGATCGCTAAAATATGAATGTAGTGGAGTGAGATGCCTGCAGACAAGACTGACGAAAGAAAAACAAACATAAAAAACAACACAAAGAAATACGAGAACGAATCGGTCCACTGATGTGTTTTGAATTTCTAGTTGTGTTGTTAAGCATATTTCCTTTTTTCCTAACAGTGAAGGTTAAAGACCACAATACGAATGGAAAAGAAAAGAAAGGCAAGGAGTTTATATTACCAGCCTGTCTTGAATTCGAAGGTATGAGTCACTGCATCTGAAGACTAAAAGGTTCAATTCTCCAATGCTTCTCATGTGGGATTATTTCTTTTTTTACATAACCATTTTTTAGTTTCAGACTACTATTAATTTGCATACCATTAAATTTCTTGTATCCTGGTTCAAAAAAACTTATTGCGGATTATAGCTCCCAGTATCGTACATTTTATATTTAACAATTACTCCATGAGCGCGCGTTGGATATGAGATGATAGATAGCCAACGAGGCGCGTAGCGCCGAGTTGGCTATAATCATCTCATATCCAACAAGCGCGAGTGGAATAATTGTTTTGTTAAAAACGCCCCCAAAAATATAGAAACACTAGACTACAATAAAATAAAAAGGCCCAAAAAATCACGCATACGCTCGCCATTTTTGTAGGTCATGGTATAATGGCTCATATACCATGATGGCTAAGCCAATGAAAACTCTCGAATTGCATTATCCAATGATCCAGTTTTTTCATAATATCTTATATCTTTTTTTCTGTTTACAGTTATCATGAATATGGATTCAATATTTTACTTTAAACAGCTCCATTGTTAACAGTACTGTGCAAGACATCACTCTCGAGTAAGTTCTTTTCCGTTTACCA
Source organism: Platygyra sinensis (assembly GCA_019787425.1). NCBI lineage: Eukaryota > Metazoa > Cnidaria > Anthozoa > Scleractinia > Merulinidae > Platygyra > Platygyra sinensis. The sequence goes on along the minus strand of JAHPZR010038861.1, from coordinate 19,964 downwards.
GCTGCATAGCGATAATAACTGCCACGTTACTATAGTTGACCGAGTATACCACGAACTTATACTTTATAGCCTGTGGCTCGATTTGCAGCCGTTTGTGAGCCCGCAGTCCTTGTCCCACACCAGAAAAATAACAACCAGACTCCCAAAACGGCGTGTAGTCCAGTACCTCTTTCAGATCTGTATGTTTAATTGGTTCTGGTAACCTGTAGCTTCATAAGGGAATTGATTGGATCACTTATGTGTTGTTTTGACAGCCAATAGCAAATGGTGTTTGTGACAACTACAGGCGTGTCCAAAACAGCTAGAAATCGCAACCTATATGGCATTGCTTTAAGATAAGAGAAGATCTTAAGAAAAGAGGGGATTTTCAGCAATTTCATTTCGGGCCAGGTTTATTATATTATTATTGTTATTATTGTTTTATTGTTATTATTACTATTATAGTATACCGTAAATACTCGAATTAGCGCCCAGCTTCAAGTAAGCGCCCTCCCCCTCCCGCGAGAGAAATAGTTTCGGTACTCGGTACGATATACGAGACGTATACGTAGTGAAATGTGACATTGTTACATATTATAAACATAATGTCCTTTCAAAGTCGCACGAGTTTGCCTCTCATTGCCTTAATAGAAATAGTAAAAAAGTAGTTTCCTATAAGGTTTTTGAATTTTTATGTTGCAGTTTGGTTTTAAATAGAAATAAAGATAGTGTCATTTTGAGGCTAAAATTGTTAAACGAAATAAGCGCCCCCCCCTTCAAATAAGCGCCCCACTTCGAATTAGCGCCCCTCTCTCGCCTTAGAAAATTAAATAAGCGCCCCGGGCGCTAATTCAAGCATTTACGGTATACTAAAACAGTGGATAGTGTTAAACGTGCGCGCTGATTGGCTCGTCCAAACTCCGAATATCCTGTCCTATTTACCTCCGAGCGACCTCGGTAAAAAATGGCGTCCCGGTTTGCATCTGTTATAAGTGAAGTATATTGTGGTGTATATTATCTCACTGAAAAAAGATTGCTGTTGTTCATCGTGGTAATAATAATAATAACAATAAAATATTATCGTTTGTCTCACGATGTAGTCACTTTAGGATGTAAATCGCGACGTTTCGACTGCATACTGCTAGTCTTCATCAGGCGATGAGGTCGACTGGTTACGCGAAACCTTATAAAGCATGATGCTCCGCTGTGATTGGTTGGTTTTCAACAGTTGGTGATTGTGGGTGCGTTTCGATCCTCACTGTTCCGGTTGGCTGCTCTCCTTCAGTGGCCCGCTTTTGAGGATCGAAACGCACCAATCACGCTTCGCAGCTCGGTAGATATCCACCGCTAGCCACCTCCACTTCGGTAAAATAGTTGTTAATTATTGTGATTATTATTATTATTATTATTATTATTATTATTATTATTATTATTTAAAGACGAAACAACAACTACATGATAAATTAAATGTTAGGAGATCTCGGAAAAAATCCGAGTCCCAGATGGGATTTGAACCCACGACCCTCCGTGATCTAGTCGGATGCTCTAACCACTGAGCTACTGGAGACTCTATGGTGAGCAAGGGTCAATTTGTGAGGTGGTTGACCGACCTGCATCAACGCGGCTACTGGACAGCCAAGTATGACTGGCACACAGTGAGCTCACGTAACACATCAGCGCTGTCCAGTAGCCGCGTGATGCAAGGTGCGGTCAACGACCTCACAAATTGACCCTTGCTCACCATAGAGTCTCCAGTAGCTCAGTGGTTAGAGCATCCGACTAGATCACGGAGGGTCGTGGGTTCAAATCCCATCTGGGACTCGGATTTTTTCCGAGATCTCCTAACATTTAATTTATCATGTAGTTGTTGTTTCGTCTTTAAAATAATAATAATAATAATAATAATAATAATAATAATAATAATCACAATAATTAACAACTATTTTACCGAAGTGGAGGTGGCTAGCGGTGGATATCTACCGAGCTGCGAAGCGTGATTGGTGCGTTTCGATCCTCAAAAGCGGGCCACTGAAGGAGAGCAGCCAACCGGAACAGTGAGGATCGAAACGCACCCACAATCACCAACTGTTGAAAACCAACCAATCACAGCGGAGCATCATGCTTTATAAGGTTTCGCGTAACCAGTCGACCTCATCGCCTGATGAAGACTAGCAGTATGCAGTCGAAACGTCGCGATTTACATCCTAAAGTGACTACATCGTGAGACAAACGATAATATTTTATTGTTATTATTATTATTACCACGATGAACAACAGCAATCTTTTTTCAGTGAGATAATATACACCACAATATACTTCACTTATAACAGATGCAAACCGGGACGCCATTTTTTACCGAGGTCGCTCGGAGGTAAATAGGACAGGATATTCGGAGTTTGGACGAGCCAATCAGCGCGCACGTTTAACACTATCCACTGTTTTAGATACCGTAAATGCTTGAATTAGCGCCCGGGGCGCTTATTTAATTTCTAAGGCGAGAGTGGGGCGCTAATTCGAAGGGGGGCGCTTATTTGAAGGGGAGCGCTTAATTCGTTAATCAATTTTTAGCCTCAAAATGACCAGTCTCTTTATTTGTATTAAACCAAACTGCAACGTAAAAATTCAAAAACCTTTATAGAAAACTACTTTTTTACTATTTCTATAAAAGAAATGAGAGGCAAACCGTGCGACTTTGAAAGGATATTATATTTATACTATTAAAAGAACCGTAAAACCGTATACGTCTCGTATATCGTACCGAGTACCGAAACTATTTCTCTCGCGGGAGGGAGGGACGGGCGCTTACTTGAAGCTGGGCGCTAATTCGAGTATTTACGGTATACTATAATAGTAATAATAACAATAAAACAATAATAACAATAATAATATAATAAACCTGGCCCGAAATGAAATTGCTGAAAATCCCCTCTTTTCTTAAGATCTTCTCTTATCTTAAAGCAATGCCATATAGGTTGCGATTTCTAGCTGTTTTGGACACGCCTGTAGTTGTCAAACACCATTTGCTATTGGCTGTCAAAACAACACATAAGTGATCCAATCAATTCCCTTATGAAGCTACAGGTTACCAGAACCAATTAAACATACAGATCTGAAAGAGGTACTGGACTACACGCCGTTTTGGGAGTCTGGTTGTTATTTTTCTGGTGTGGGACAAGGACTGCGGGCTCACAAACGGCTGCAAATCGAGCCACAGGCTATAAAGTATAAGTTCGTGGTATACTCGGTCAACTATAGTAACGTGGCAGTTATTATCGCTATGCAGCTGGTAAACGGAAAAGAACTTACTCGAGAGTGATGTCTTGCACAGTACTGTTAACAATGGAGCTGTTTAAAGTAAAATATTGAATCCATATTCATGATAACTGTAAACAGAAAAAAAGATATAAGATATTATGAAAAAACTGGATCATTGGATAATGCAATTCGAGAGTTTTCATTGGCTTAGCCATCATGGTATATGAGCCATTATACCATGACCTACAAAAATGGCGAGCGTATGCGTGATTTTTTGGGCCTTTTTATTTTATTGTAGTCTAGTTTTCTATATTTTTGGGGCGTTTTTAACAAAACAATTATTCCACTCGCGCTTGTTGGATATGAGATGATTATAGCCAACTCGGCGCTACGCGCCTCGTTGGCTATCTATCATCTCATATCCAACGCGCGCTCATGGAGTAATTGTTAAATATAAAATGTACGATACTGGGAGCTATAATCCGCAATAAGTTTTTTTGAACCAGGATACAAGAAATTTAATGGTATGCAAATTAATAGTAGTCTGAAACTAAAAAATGGTTATGTAAAAAAAGAAATAATCCCACATGAGAAGCATTGGAGAATTGAACCTTTTAGTCTTCAGATGCAGTGACTCATACCTTCGAATTCAAGACAGGCTGGTAATATAAACTCCTTGCCTTTCTTTTCTTTTCCATTCGTATTGTGGTCTTTAACCTTCACTGTTAGGAAAAAAGGAAATATGCTTAACAACACAACTAGAAATTCAAAACACATCAGTGGACCGATTCGTTCTCGTATTCTTTGTGTTGTTTTTTATGTTTGTTTTTCTTTCGTCAGTCTTGTCTGCAGGCATCTCACTCCACTACATTCATATTTTAGCGATCCAACGTTGATGTTCTATCACTACTGAGATCTTCTCGCTCTGAGAGTAGGATTTTTTTCGTGTTGTACACAACGATTAGTGAACGACTCTGTGCAATTAATTTTTAACCGTTCAATACGAATCACGAGTTTGAAAGTGGCAAGCGCGCGCGTCCTGACAGTTACCATAACAACTAATAAGCTAACAAAAAACAATTTAAAACAAAAAAATTGCACGTTATTTGTTCTTGTCTGAGGGAAATTGAATAATGAAGTGATTAATTAAGAAATGAATTAATCATTCGTAGTATAAATACGCAGAGCTACACCAGTTGTTTTAATCTTCAGAGTAAGTTTCCTCACAAAGGAGAATTGCAAAATAGCCTACCTATTTCGGGTATACTGTCTTCTACACAGTCTTTTGGCCCAGCCAAAAACAGTAAAGTACTCGGGGCCACATCCGGAGTGTACCAACCGGCGTTTTGCCTGTTGTTGTTGGGACTTCGCTCTGCTGTGGGCCATTCGCTCTGCTGCCTCTGCACTGAGTGACTTTGGTCTCGTCCTCTAAGTGTTGAAACATCCGGAAAGACTTCCAGAGGCGTTGAAATTAAGTATCTTTTGCTCCTAGAAACCTGAGAAAGTATAGATAATCGTCGGTGATTGTTAATTCCACTTTCATAATAGCAAAATGGTCAAAATGTCATTGTCGACAGAATGCAAAATTGTCGCTCAGCTGCCGGGCTCAGCTGTTTCCATGAGCCGCGAACCACTCGCGATACGTTTTCTTAGTTGATCGAAAAACTTTCTCGTGCACAGCAATGACACTCACCTTTTTCCTTTTGAAGATTCGTGGAGCACGAATACCACGGCAACTAAAAGCGCAACCCATTTTGAACAATTGACCAAATAAAGTATAACTCGATAAACTAGAGATCCACTGACAAAGAAACTTTGCTGACTTTCTTCGAAAATCTTGTGTTATAAAAAATTCGACTGTCTGTTTGTGATGTAATAGCGCGTGCGCCACTGGTGCACGGAAGAAGCTGATTGGCTAGAAAAGTTTTAAGTAAGTTTGACAAGAAACAGTAGCCACGTTTATTCATTACTAACTATTTAACTCTGAGCACTACTTTCTTTCTGGAAATGAATTCTAAGAATAGGTATTTTTACAGGTTTCGAGTTTAATTTGGAATTGCAAATTAATTCCAAATTGGACAAGAAAAACCTTATTAACCTTATAACTTGTTAATAATATAAACTTAAAAAATTCGCGTGAAGGAAGTGCCGCAAGATCTTTCTTTGAAGCCATTGTTTCCACACAAAATGTTTGTCATCATTTTACGTAATATGACATTAGCTTAAAAAAATTCCTATTGTCTTTCAGCTTATCATAATCCAGAATTACGATGTGTAATTCGCACTGGTGTTACACTTTTGCACTTGTGTTACACTTGAACTACACTGCTCTCGACCAATCGGAATCAAGTAATTTTTTCATGATAAGATTCGTCGCTTTCACGTGACGTCACCACTTTCTAAAAATCCACTTAAGTTTTTACCCCCATCAAGCATAAGAGGCGGCAGATTTATATCTGTCAACAATTTTACAGCTCAATAGCGTGCTTCGTTTGGAAACCGGGGCATTTTGAATTTCCGGGTAAGTTCCAGATGTTTACACTATTTTCCGGCCGCCGTATTGGTGCTCCACAGAGGTACACCAGCATGGCGTTTTCATACTGGGCTCTGTAAATTTCTGCGAAACACTTCGATGAATATCTGAAGTTTTGAGAAACGCACCGGACTAAAATCTGAAGAAGAGTCTTATTTATCTTCTAACTTTTTCCACTGGATGCCTGGTTTTCTTTTCATTATTTTTTTCTCGAGTGATAGTAAAAGAGGCTTTCAGGTGAAAAATTGTAAATTTTTAAAATATCTCTGGTCTCTCAATTCCCAAAAGAGACTTCGATACAAAGGAAACAACACCAAAAGAAATATAGAAGTTTTTCCCGAAAGTTGGAAGAGATGTTAGCTGTTGGAAGGCAAAACTTGAAGGGATTGGTGACGATTCTGAGCCCGCAATCATAGAAGGCTACGACGAAATCGAAAGGGGTTCCTGGGCTGATGAAATTTCCTGAATTTATTTATTGATTTTTACATACAGTTGTACTTGTTGGACGAGACGATCTGTTTTTGTTGCACCATGCCAACTGTAGATATCAAGAGAGATCTATTGTTCAAGGCTATTGGAAAGGAGTACAGTAAGTTAATTTATTCTCCTCTTAAGCTTAGCACACGTGCTACAACTTTGGAAGATTCCGGTGAGCCAACAAGAGTTGTTTTTTATTATTTAGCTGATGAAGAGTTTGAAGAACTGTGCTTTGACTTTGGCCTCGAATTAGATGAAGTGGTAAGAGATTTGTGGATGGAATAATCATATAAGTTTAAGACATTATTTCATGTTGTTGTGTGTACCGCAATAGTCTGACTTCCGGCATTCTCAATTTGTCGCCAATATACTTTTTAGTACACACTATATCGAAACATAATTACCACTGTGATTACTGGGAATGTTTCAAAGTATAGTGGAGCCCCATTAATCCAGCCACTGACGGGCCATAAAAATCTACCCTTCTCTAACAAATTAATGGGGATCTTTGGAGGAGGAAATGATCGCCTGAGGTTTTGTTCCGCCCAGAATAAAGTGAACCTAATAGCAAGAAGACCTTATTGATAGGGTGGCCAAAAGGAAAATTTTACCGTACTTTGGGCTGAAGTTGGGCTCAGAGGAACAGAACAGAGCATACAGGCTATAGAAATGCTTACATGTACATTCTCGTAAGCTGTCAGCTTACCAAAAGAACCCCATCTGTTGTAAAGTGTCACATAGAAAACATGTTTACAAGCTAACAACAAAACTAGGCAAGGCTTAGGAATGACTATGGGTACCGGTATGTGTTTATTGCTCCAAAAAGTGTATTCAATAAAACCTTCAACAACCATCACTTTTGGTAAGGGAGTGATTCTAGGAAGGTAGTTCATTATGATAATTATTTGCCATAAATGCTTTGCAGCTATGTGTTAATCTGAGGGTGTGGTTTTTTTTTTTGGGGGGGGGGGGAAACAGTATGCATGTTAAGTCAAGTTGTGACTAGGGTATGGAAAATCACACATTGTGGTCTGAATTAAAATAAAGAATCCAGGAAGCAGTTATCAAACCCACCAAAAGAAATTTAAAGGTGTACAATACCTTCCCCCTACCTCTGAAGGTGTGCACACAGTATCTGTCAGGGGTGTAGCTAGGGAGCGGGCTACATGCTTATCTCACCTACTGAAACAGAGGTTGTGACTGGTGGAAATTTTGCTACAAAACAACGACTTTAAAAGTTGCACAGGCGTGAAAACCCAGCTGAGCTAGTTAATGAACCTGCTAAGTTTCTCTTTAGCTACATTTTTGACCTACTGTTGGAGTAAGATAAAGTATAGACACAGCTGGACATAACAAACACTACATTTATGACTTCCAGTACATATAATCTTCTTGTGTGACTGATGAACATCAGACACTGAGCAGTGTTATGTGTATCCTGATCTAGGTCCCTGGAGAAGAAGAAGGCAAAGAAGATGAAGGAGTAATTTACAAAATTGAAATTCCAGCCAACAGGTATGCCTGACCTGCATATATCTTGGGGACATATAATTTAAAACTGTGACAAGTTTGGAACAACAATCTATTAATCAGGGTATTAATCACTGGCCTTTTGTTGCAGTAAAATAGTTTCTTTAAAACTTAATTTACCTTTTGACAGTTTGTGACGATTAATTCTAACTGAATTATCATTACAAATTAATGCTACACTACAAATTAGGGCTACACTTGTATATGCTTCAGTTAAGTTTCCTCTAGTCAGAGCTCGAAATTAACGCTGACTCGCAAACACACAAAATGTGAGTGCTTTTGATAATCTGCGAAAGAGAAAAATGTCTACTAGCAAACGTTTGCAAGTTAGAATCATCCATGCCTACTGAACATTTGAAAAGAACTTGCTAGTGATCTCACCAGTTTGCTAGTGGAAAAAATCTTACTAGCAAAACTTTGCAAGTGGACTGAAAAGTTAACTTTGCGCTTTGTGTAGTTGCTATTTTTGTTGTCTTGCAATCTGTAACTTTATCATTCTAAAAATTAATGTTTGCCATAAAGCATTTTCTAGATTAATTGAGAAGTGCAATATACTGTACAAATATGTCTAATATAGTCCTGCATTGATAACTTGTCAGAAAAATTTGTTGCTCAGCGCACTACATTATTAAATATCTTTACCCAGGTACGACCTTCTGTGTTTGGAAGGGATTTCAAGAGGAATTCAAGTTTTTCTTGGAAAGTAGGTTTACCATACATGTATGCATGTCCTCATAGAGGATGTCATTGTTGCACCATAATTTTAGGATATTTTTCTGTGCATCTCATAAGCAGTGCATTTTTGCAGCAAGACATTTCAATGACAAATAGAGGTTAAGGTGAATTTCCTTGTCATAATAACTTGCCTAAGAATCTGTTCTTGTTCTTTAACCTACTGTTCTCTGTTCCAGTCAGGGTGTTGCTCTTTATGATAATCAGTGGCTAAAATTTGTTGTCAGTCAGTTAATCCCTGTTTGTTTATTTCTTGTGCTTCATTTCAGACTGAAAACTCCAAGATATAAATCTGTTAAGCCTGATGGGCCAATGCAAAGATTAAAGATTTCCAAAAATGTAGGTATTCCATTCGAAAAAGTTCTGTTCTTTTAGCTTACTTCATTACTTTGATGTTTGTGATAAGGTTGTATTTTGCTGTAATTTTTTGCACTTTGCAATATAGTATGATAATGGTTTTCCCTTTTTAGACTGCCCTAGTCAGACCTCACTGTGTGGCTGCTCTTCTAAGAAATATTACATTCACTCAGGTACAGTTTATTCGCTTGTCTTTTAAACACAAAACTACTTCACATACATATTTATTAATTCTTTTAGTGAGAACACTATGCAGGATGTTAAAACGTCAGACTGGTCCGACGAGCGTACATTTACGGCTACATGAGTCTAACATAAAATTTGCTTATTGGTAGAAAGAGAAAAAATAAAATAAATAAATAAATAAATAAATAAACACTCTAATAAATAATATAGTCCCCACACAGGACTTAACACACCAACCCAGCCCGGAAGGACCCCACTGACTCTGCACAGACAGCATTACCAGGCAGGGTATTCCACAGGGGAACTACCCGGGGGAAGAAAGAATGTTTGTATGCATTCAAGTTGGGGAAAATGTGCATAAACTTATAAGGATGATTTGCTCGAGTTCTAGAATATGACAGCTGGACTGAATTAGGAAGAGGTATATGGACTAAGTTGTTAACAACTTTATACATCATCATTACCGATTCTACGTTTCTACGTCTTTCTAAATCATCCCAGCCCAAAGATTGTGTCATACCAGTCACACTAGAATATCTAGAATAATCAGAGCAAACAAACCTGGCAGCAGCGCGTTGAAGTGATTCTATAGATGCTATGTGTTGCTTTTCAAAAGGAGACCAACATGGTGAAGCATATTCAACACATGACCTAACTAATGAATTGTATGCCTGTTCTTTAACATATTTGCTGCAGCTAGTGAGATTTCTACGTAAAAGGCCGAGGATCTTCGAGGCTTTAGATTTGACCTCTCTAACTTGTGTATCCCATTGCAAATCATCTTGTATAAAGATACCCAAATACTTATGGCATGATACTATCCCTAGTGGTTTTTTTTAGACATTTGGTGACTAATGGTTAATTCTGAGTTTGATCTAGTTATAGACATAACATTACATTTATCAAAATTAAGGCTTATTTACCAGGTTTTGGCCCAGTCAGTAATAGAATCAATGTCATTTTGAAAGATGACTTCATCCTGGGAGCTCAGGATTTCACGATACATTACAGCCTCATCGGCAAACAGCTTAATCTTGGAATTTAAGTTGCACACAATGTCATTTATATAAGTGATGAACAAAAAGGGGCCAAGCACTGTGCCTTGGGGGACACCAGATGTGATATCAGCCCAACCTGATTTTGCTCCATTTACTTGGACACGTTGAGAGCGGCCAAGAAGGATAGATTTAATCCATTCCAAGGTCTTATTTCGGACACCACAGGAGTGGAGCTTATGCAGTAGTCTCTGATGAGGGACAGTATCAAAGGCTTTTGCGAAGTCTAGCAGAAGGACATCAGTTCTTGTACGCTTGTCATGAGAGGAGAACCAATCGTCCAGAACAGTTATCAATTGTGTTAGAGTAGAAAAGCCTTTACAAAATCCATGCTGATGGGGTGTTATGATATTATTATTGGAGAAATGCTTTGACCTAGAGCTTAAGACAATATGTTCCATAACTTTACATGAAATGCAGGTCAATGAAATGGGTCTGTAATTTTTGGGAAGAGATTTGTCACTCTTTTTATAGATGGGGGTGACGACTGCTCTCTTCCAATCTTCTGGTAGGCATGAAGAGTCATAAGATTGTTGAAAAATCCTTTGTAACATGGGAGCACATGAATCAGCAAAGTTTTTAAGAAACCAAGGAGAAATTTGATCTGGTCCTGAGGCTTTCATAGGTTTAAGGAGTTTACGCTGTTTTGCAATCCCAGTAATAGTAAAGGAAATGTCATCAATATCAGGTAAAGGACTGAAGCCTTTATTTGGAATTGTTGATGCATCTGCAGTAGTAAACACTGACTTGAAGTAACTGTTGAGTACAGTTGCCTTGCTACTATTTGAACTGATGACACGATTTCCGTCACACAGAGGAGGGATGCCAATTGATTCAGTTCTTTTTAATTTGACATAGTTCCAGAAGGATTTAGCTTTACTTCTTCAAGACCAGCCCCTATGACCTCATTGACATAACTATCATGTGCCTGGTAAGAATCTTAAAAATGAACTCGATGTTCAAATATATTTATTATTCCTTTCTCTAGGACAGTTATAACAGCTTCATTGATCTTCAAGATAAACTCCATCACAACTTGTGCCGACGCAGAAGTCTTGTTGCCATAGGAACGCATGATTTTGACACTCTTCAAGGACCATTTTTGTTTGATGCTCTTCCCCCACAGGACATCAAATTTGTAGCTCTTAATCAAGTGAGACATGAATGATTTTGGTAGATTATGATATGAAAGAAAATAGTTTGTCTTTATAGTCATAATCTGTGATGAAGAGACACTTAAATGGGTTTGCTGGATGATGTAATGCACCATTGAATATGGTGAGGACTGTTAAGAGATTTTGCTAAGAGCCAAAGCCTGTCGCTCTTTTTCACTGGTTGAAGAGAGCTTATCACTAGTTGAGATTCACTGGAAAATAGGCTTTTAGCCAAGATTTTTAAAGTGGGTGTCCACAAATTGTAATAGGGCCAACAGCTCTGTTCCCCATGGAAAGGGGGCTGTGGCATTCAAATGAAGTGAAAGATAAAAAGTGAGCAACAGAATCCACTAAGCTTGACTGTAAAGTCCCTTACCCCAAGCTATTGGACACGATAGACAGTGCTGAACTTGTAAAGTTCAATGGCTAGTAAACAAAGACTTAAGCAACTTAAAAGTTGTGAAGGCAGGATCAGCTGACTTGGCCAGTTTGCTTTTTATCTTAGCTTCATCTCTACAAGTTGACTGAAAGGATTTGATGGGATAATTAACCAAACAAACTTAACAAATTTGTAGCTGGACTGGCTTATTGTGGATTGATCGAAAGTTCAACTTGTTTTTGCTTTCAGACAAAAGAATACACAGCTGTTGAACTGATGGATGTGTACAAAGTAAGAAGGTTTCCTGTTCCTTTTTATTGATTACTATGATCATGTCAGGTATACGTGTATATTATATGGTCCTGCCTTGAGCACTACAAGGGCTGCAGATATGTGAATTCTAAACATTTACTTAGTTTGAGAAATTTGAAGAACTCTCAAAGGGTGATCAAGGGTGAATTCAAGACATCCTGACAATCCAGTAGATAATAAAGATTAAAGAAGTCTGCAGCTAGGATATGTTCTCTTGATTTAACATCATATTTACAGAGATGACATGAACATAGGGGCAGATGACCTGGATAGTATGACAAATTATAAGTGAAAAAGATGGAGGTTTTAACAATTAGTTGCAATTTTCACTTTGTTTGTTTGTTCTTCTTCACAAAGGGAGAAAGCCATTTAAAACAGTACCTGCCAATCATAAGGGACAAACCAGTTTATCCTGTTATTTTTGATGCCAATGGTGTGGTTCTTTCAATGCCTCCAATTATCAATGGTATGTTATATTATACAGTGAGGAACAAATTACAAATGTTTCTCAAATTATGGTTTACCGGTTTATTCAATATTCTGCATTATCTCAATTTTTGCCCGTAGGTGACCATTCCAAAATAACTTTAAGCACAAAAAATGTCTTCATAGAAAGCACAGCTACTGATTTGCACAAGGTGAGTACACATAATAGCATGAATGAGTGTCACCATGCTTACTACCAGTGGTAATGTTTAAAGCAATGATAAATTGCCTTAAATTATGTAATAATTTGAGAATTGTACATTGTACATCACTATACAGTAATTACTGTTGTTGAATGAATGAATGAATGAATGTTTATTTGCCACACAGTTATATACATATTACAAATTATCAAAAGCTCTTTTCACTTAATTTCATCACCTTTAGCGATTATTATTAATCAGTCACTGCAAAAAGGCATTTTCCCAGACAAACTGAAAATTGCTAAAGTAATCCCTGTTTACAAAAGTGAGGATCCTTGTCTTTTTGTGAATTACAGACCTATTTCTCTATTATCGAATTTTTCGAAATTTTTTGAGAGAGTTGTGTACAATCGGTTAATAGATTTTGTTCAAAAATATGATATACTCTACAATTGTCAATTCGGTTTTCGCAAAAACCACTCTACTGCTCTTGCATGTATTCACCTCATTAATAAATTGCATCTGCAATTGATCGACATGAGACCACTGCAGGGGTTTTTCTAGATCTCTCTAAAGCATTTGATACCATTGACCATCAAATCCTTTTTGGCAAGTTGGAACATTATGGAATTCGTGGCTTGGCTTTGGAGTGGATTAAAAGTTATTTTTCTTGTCGCCAACAATTTGTTCAATTTAATTCTACATGTTCCTCTAAGCAGACTATTAAATGTGGTGTCCCCCAAGGTTCCATTTTAGGTCCGCTATTTTTCATATTATATATCAACGATCTTCCTCATGCTTCCCAGTTAACTCAGCCTTTACTTTTTGCAGATGACACCAGTATTTTTTATTCCCATTCAGACCCAAAAAGGGTACAATCTGTATTAAATGATGAGCTACGCAATTATGATATGTGGCTGAAATGTAACAAGCTCTCAGTTAATATCAAAAAGACTAATTATGTTATCTTCAAACCAAGAAGGTTTATAGCATTCATTAACTAAGTACTGTTTGCCTTTTGAAAGACAGCTGATCCATTGCTCCCTGTTCAAATCATTTGCATCAGTGAACAATGTACATTATACATTGCATGCACCTTTTCCTAGTGCAAAACATTTACAGTAATGGCTGTTTACCATTTACTATAGATTTCATACTAAATAACTTTTACAAATCTTAAATAGGCAATTTTTCCATTTACAGTTTGCATGCATGTCAAGTCAGAAGTATGATTAGAATGGATATACATGTACACTCACTGCATATAAATTATGGTCTTGGGGACTGGCACTACCCTGGAGAAAAAATCTCCTAAATTAAGTTGCTCAATTGTTTTTAATTATCATTTTTTGTTAGGCCAAAATTGTCCTTGACACCCTGGTGACAATGTTCAGTGTCTATTGTGCCAAGCCATTTGTGTAAGTAGTGATTTTCTTGAACAAGTATTGAGGTTTGATTGATCATGTCACTTCAAGCATGGAAAAGAAGTCAATCATCTATGACACAACTAATGTTTGACAAGCAGGGAAGGCCCAGTGTTGACACCACTTGCCTTCCACCAATGAAGCCAGGTTCCACTCTAGCCTGGGGTCTTTTTTGGGTTGAATTTTTTGTCAGTTCTTGCTTTGCTCTGAGGATTTTTTTCTGGGTGCTCCACTTTTCCTCCCTCAACAAAAAACAACTTCAAATTCTAATTTGCCAAGAATAAAGGACCCACTTGAAAACCAGCCAAGGCTGTTGTGGCTTCCCCTGTAAACTTTATTTAGTTATCTACACATAGCACATAAACATTTTTTTTCTAGGGTGGAGTCAGTTGAAGTACAACAGCCAGATGGTTCAGTTCTTGTTTATCCGGTATGTTACATGTACATGTTGCATGTATATTTGATTATGAATAGTGAAATACAGTTTACACAATGTACATGAGTAGACAAAGATTTCAAGGTCCACCTCAATAACCTCACATTTGTTGGTTTGAACCAATGTCTTGCTAAATCTAGGTGCACACAATATTTTAAGTATAGTAGATTTTTTAAGTCTGAACCATGGTATACTAGTGCAAAGCCTTTCATAGTGGCTTTATTGTGTATCATCTGCCTTCAACAAAGTTCTAATAAAAGTGTTAATTGGAATATTAGGGGACACGATTTGGAACAGGACTCTCTTTGTACTTTGCGCATGCAGTGCACATAATTGCTCTTATCTGCCGTGTTTTGATTGGCTATACATTTTCTTTGCATTGTCTTTGTTTTTATTTATTTTTCCCTTTTTTTCTCAAAAGGAACTAAAATATCGGCATGAAGTGGTTAGTGTGGAGCAAATTAACAAGAAGATTGGAATCCAGTAAGCAGTCCTGTTTCTTTCAGTAATTCCGGAAGTTGGTCATCTTTAAGAATTTTCCAGGTTCTACTGTATGTTAATGGATTCTTGTTCTTCGATGACAGAGAATCTCCTGAGCGAGTGGCTGAATTGTTGACTCGAATGTGCCTTCAAAGTGAAGTAACTGAAGGTGGAAAAAACGTCAAAGTGGAAATTCCTCCAACAAGAGCAGATATCCTTTGAAACCATCAGAAGTTTTATTCCAGCAACCTTTTCTGAACTAACTAAATAGTATACAACAACTCATCAATTATCTCCAATGGCAATTAACTCTCAAAGGGATATTTTTTCATACTTTTGAGTAGTTGACCCTCAAGCATTCCTGAGTAATTCTTAGTATAAGCCACACTGTCAGCAAGGAACTTACTGCAGTACTGTGAGGTAAAAATAGCCAAAACTGAACTTTATTGGTAAGTCATGTTTTTTTTTTTTTAGCAAAGGATTAGTTTTAAACCAGGCCAGTTAAAAACTTGTATTCTTTATGTTTATTTTGAAGAACTTTCCTTGACATTTTACAAACATTATCCATGAGTGCGACATTATCGAGGATGTGGCTATTTCTCATGGATTTAACAACATTGTGAAGAGGATACCTCCAACCAATACTATTGGAAATCAGGTGAGATCTCATTTATTATAATACATGTAGTTTGCTCTCCAGACCTCAACCTCATTCCCAGGGTCTCTCATCTTACTGCCCCCCTGGCTCGCCCCAGGGGGCACTAAGATGAGAGACCCTGGCAACGAGGTTGTCCAGACCTCAAATTTGTTTGTCTGTTTATATCTGATTATCACAGTACATGTATATTGTCTACCTGGAACGTCTTGTTTGTTTGTTTGTTTTTTCCATTGTCAATTTTTCAGTATATATCAACTCGATCTCTACACTTTAATGATGAGCAAGTGCCCCAGGGGGGGTACTCCCTATAATGGCCTATAAGGGAGGCTCCGCCCAAAAGGGGTACCTTTTTCAGGCTTCGGGTGTATAGAAGGGTGGGGATTTCACAAGTTGAGGTATATAAAAGGGGTAAGGAAATCGGTCATTCAGGTGTTTAAAAGGGCCTTTAAATATTTCAAATAGACGCCCCTTATGGCTGTATCAGCTTATTTATTAAGTACTACATGAAAATGAGAGCATTAGACTTCCAAGAGTAGGTATGTGAAAGGGGTACCTTTTTGTAATAAATGGTATATAAAAGGGGTACCTTTTCTGCCAAAATGGTATATAAAAGGGTAAGCGGTTGGACCTTGGGGCGGAGCCTCCCCGTATTAAATTTTCTTAAGTACCCCCCCGGGGCAAGTGCATAAAGAGCCATTGCTTTATTTCTGTGCTTTTTCTATAGCTGCTAGCTTGCTAGGAAACCACATCATCTCAACTGAGGTACATGTGAGTCTGAGGGAAAACTGTCATTAATCAAAGCTTTGTTTTGCAGTTCAAGCTAAATACACTTTGCGATCTGCTGAGACAAGAAATAGCCCAGGCTGGATTCACTGAAGTCCTTACTTTTGCTTTGGTGAGAAATTCATGATGTAACACTTAATATTCAAGATAATCTGCGATGTGAAAACAAAACCTAGTAATCACATGTGGGATTTGTTATTAGAATCAATCCGTTTTGAGATTCAGTTTCTGGATAATTACAAAATGAACAATACATGTACCTCTGTTTGTAAAGTGATTTCATTTACATTCATCACTTTTCACCTCTGTGTCGCCATGTGAAGGAAAAAAATGATTATTTAATCGTAGAATGTAAAACATATATTTTTCACACATACATAACATTCCGATTTACTACAGAGGTTACACAGTTTTTTAAGTGTAATTTCATGCAGTGTTACTTCGCACGTCATTTTACAGTGTTGTGTTTTGTCCCTACTGTTGCTGTCTGTTTCTTTACATGTACATTCATTGGAGAGCTGCAATCTTGTACAAAATAAATGGAACATCTGGAACACCCCTTCCCCCGTTTCAATGATACTAAAATGGCGCGTTTTTGCTCCTTCGCGCCTTTTTTCTTGTTTTGGGGGAATGGGGTTTATTGTCCTATTTATTTTGTCCCAGACTAGTTTTAATTTGTACAAATGAGGTTTTGGAATTACATGTACATGTAAGCTTTCTTCTTTGGTGACCCGCACTTTCCTAGAGCAACACATAAAATGTACTGCAGATTAGAATGATGTCTTTGCTATCTGCATAAAACCTGCAATCTACAGAAGAAACCGCTATAGAAACTTGTGGTTTGTATCCGATCAAATCTGAGATACGTTCATGTTCATTTTTTACACAGTGTTCACGAGATGATGTGTCAGAGAAACTCAAGAAGCCATTATCGTCATCCAAAGCTGTACACATAGCAAATCCAAAAACACTGGAATTCCAAGTAAGACGCCCTTGTTACATGTAGTTGTACATGTATAGCTTAAGCAAAAAAAAACTGTTGGAAAGCAAGTGGAGCCTTTATCGTTTAATTCTCATCACCAACGTAGTGTATCTAATATCATTGCATAGCCACACATAAGCATATCTGTTATGAGAATAAACAAACTGATCCTTTTGAGACATTGTCTTTTCATTTAACCAAGGGTAAGTAGAGAGATTATCATGGAGAAGAGTTTTTTGTAGGGGTTAAGTGCAATCTATTCGTGCTTAAATATTCAGTGCTGTTGCCCGCAAATCCTTTTTCGCATCTTCTGTTGTGGGTCGAGACTGAAGAACACGTCTGCAGTGATCGGGTGAACCCCGGTTTCGTTAGCACTGTTGCTAAGTAACCTGACGTTTCTTGATAACAAGTTGATGTGGCAATTATTGGCGTGTGTGAAATATTTCTTACCAAGTTATGAGAGTCGGAGGTTCTTTGTAACTTGAAGGATTATTTGCCAATTGGGTCTGTAACCTTGACTATCCAGTGAAATCAAGGTTTATTTGAAGAAAGCAATGTCAATGAGTGGTGCTGTGTTGTAGGTTGCCAGGACAACACTCATTCCTGGTCTTCTGAAGACTGTTAGTTGTAACAAAAAGATGCCGCTTCCAATGAAACTGTTTGAAATCTCTGATGTGGTACACAGTGATGACGAGAAAGGTAAAGTTCTAACTCACACTATAACACACTATAGCTAGAAATTTATTTCCTCAGCTTTAGTGGTCCTTGAAAGAAACCAGTCCTTTCACTTTAACCTATCTTTTTGTGTGTAAGTACTGGATTCGGAATCGTGCACTCTGTGTGGATAACTGTGACCTGTACTGTGTGTATTAGTCAGTCGTAAGTAAATACCTTCTTAGCCGCCAACCATTATTTCAACTGTTTTTAGAGTGACAACCGACCGCAGGCTCGTACCCAGTCGATAAGAGAGAATTAAAGAAGATTGGATACTTGTGGGGTGTCATGGGAAGGGTCGAAGACTATTTTCCTCCTGTCTCATCCCATAACTCCCCGCGCACTCCACTATATCCAAACGGTTTTGTCGTTAAATGAACCAGTCTGACCTATATTGCCCGTAAATAGCGACTGAGTACGAGTCTGGTCCGGCTACACCACAGGTAACGCCTCCTCAGCCTTTGAATTCAAATTGATAGTTGCCATAATACAACCAATGTTTCCTTCAGATGTTGGAGCTCGGAATCATCGCCGTTTCTGTGCCGTGAATTACAACAAGACTCCGGGATTTGAGGTGAGTGAAAAAACCGTTTAGACTGGAATTAGTGCCGCAGCTGACAATCAGTGTACATTGACTTGGTCAAGCCGGAGTAAATAGTACGTTTCCCTACGTTTCATCAAAGAAACCGTCTCGCGTTAAAAGACGGACTGTATTGCAGTCTTGCTTTGATTTTGCCCGGGCAGATCTCGTGGTAATAAATAAGCAACAAATCTAATATCACGACTGAGCTTACGCCCTTGTGTTTGGCACTGCTTGAAATCTTTCGTTCCGAGTTCTGATTGGTTCACTGGACTTGGTGTCCTTTAGTGGTTACTTCTGTTCTGGTTTTCAGTACTGTGGCAGCTCTCGTAAGCTTGTAATTCTATTTGTCGTCATCGCAGCAGCTATTATTGTTTTGTGGCTAGGGGGCATTGTTTCTGTTGTTTGTTCTATTGTACTCGCAAAGGGTTGCAAGCCATTCATGTGAGATCTTACGAGAGCTGCTACATCGATGGTTTTATCTTAATCTTTGCAAAACCGCTCTTTTAGCTTGCACGATAGGTTGCTTGCAGTTTTCCAGATAAAGTGCTTATAAACGAGCGCGTAGCCGGAGTTGCGTCTCGCGGGACTGCGCATTTGGTGTTCTTTTTGGAAGCAGATCAATATAAAAAGCATTGCCATTTTTTCCATTTTTTGTGTTTCGTTATAGACTTGAGATTCTTATGCTACGTGTGTTTGGTTTTGTTTCTCTTTTTCCAAGCCCATCCTCAAAACAATTTTGCTTGGTTATTTCAGGTCATTCATGGGTTTGTTGGACCGCACCATGCAGCTTCTTGAAGTACCGTACTCAGAAGATAAGACATCTCTACACGGATATTACTTGAAGGCACATGAGGTATCTCAATATTGCTCCTCTTGCAGTTTTAATATTTGTCGCAAAGTCTTTGGCTTACAATCTTCCGCAGAAATATGTTCTCTTGTATTTTCAGTCATTCCGTTTTTTCTCTACCCACCTTCTCCCCCGCCTTACAGAAACTTCCTTTATATCTACATCGATGGAATGTATGGACTTCACTTAAGATATATTTATTCTTTCGCTCATTCATTTGCTAATTCGCCCACTCACTATTTCTCTTTCAGATGAAACTTTCTTCCCTGGTCGTTGTGCACAAATCATCGCCAACGGAAAGCCAATAGGAATCATGGGAGTTCTGCACCCTGAAGTCGTCAACAACTTTGAATTGAATCTGCCATGCGCAGTGCTTGAACTGGACATAGAGGAATTCCCTTTGAAAAATACCGCTGAAATGTTACCAGAATTCTTCGAATAGGAGGCTTATTATAGCCGCAATTGCAAAATGAATTTAG